>JAFMPE010173151.1:9009-27606 GCA_024759925.1 Ficus religiosa
ATGTGAATGCTAGGTTGCTAAGATGTATGGAATGATTTGTGCAACCCAAAACTTATGCAAGCTCTAGTTGGTGCAAAATCACCAATGGTTTGCATGAGTATGATTGGTTATGTATTTAATAAAACTTTACATTAGAAAAGTGCTGCATAACTGGTATAGGCTCGCGGCTGCAGCCAGTTGAGGTAGAGTGCACGTATTAGGACGTAAAATGAACCTAAGAATGAAAACTGCCAGTTCGGATTAAAACTGGTCATTTTTCTGGAAAGCTGGTTTTGAGGCCCTTAGAGGTCGAATTTGGAAAAACGTAAAACATGAAAGTTGTAGAGAAGGGTTTTTCCTAATGGAAAATGTAGACTGTTTTAAAAAATAAGGCTCCAATGGCCTTAGTTTTTTCAAAAATCTGAGCCTGACCGTGCCCAGACTTCATGCACGGCCATGTGGGTTCAATAGTGGAATTGAGTAGGTTAGAGCTCGAACTGGATTTTGAGTAAAACACAAAAGTTGTAGAATTTTTTGAGGTATAAAACTTTCGTGAAGAAAACTTTTTCAAATTCGACCCAGATTTTTAAATAAAATTGGATTTCAAAAACTGTGCAGGAAATTGGAAATTCCTGCACAGGATTTTCTAAAACAGTGTAGGAAAAGGACATTCCTGCACAAACACTGATAAATTGACTGTGGAAAGCTATTTCAAAGGCAGTTTCCAACACTTAGTAATTTTTACAAAATCCTACTCAAGAGTTACAATTTTTCATGAGTTAAACAAATGATTTTTGTATTAAAAGAACGTAAAATGTTAAGTTTTTCCAAAGGAAAGTAAAAATGGATTTTTGGAACCAAAGTTAAGTTATGATCCAAGTAGGGTAAGCCTTGAGCTCTAGGGTTACTTTTTGTAACCAAGTAAGATATCATGTGTATTTGTGGGGGATATATAACTAGGGTTATGTATGAATGTTGGTTAGATCGCCAACATTTTAATCCTTACCTATGTCCTTTATTATAGCAGGAGATAGCCTGCTGTTGTGTCCTGACTTGGAGCAGTACATTATCGAACATAGCAAACGAGGTAAGTACAACTCCGCCTACATCATAGGCTTTGTTGTGTTACTTGTCTAGTATGTGCTATGATGTATGCTTTGATGTATGATTGAATTATGTGATGCTAGGATATGATATAGGGTATGTTGAGCTTATGATATGGCCATGTTATGATGTATGCTATGTTAAGATAGGATATGGCTAAAATATGATTATGATTTAAGTATGTGTAACATCACGAGGCATGTTCACAAATTCTTATGATAAGAATAAGCTCAAAATATGACATAATGATAAGCAAGTATGTTGGCAAGCAAGCTTGCCTGTGTCGTACCTACCCGCATTAAGTCGGGTTGGACTATGGTTTGAGTTGGAAATGGATTGGCCATCCCAACCACTCCATAGTTGCGCCCCCGGTATGAACACTTATGTTAAGGGGCCCATAAGCAAGTTAAGTTATGAAAGAATGTTATGAAAGAATAAGAAAGCATAATGAAGCATAAATGGTTCATGCATGCTTAAGTTATGTTATGCTATGATATAGTATGATATGTTATGTTATGTTTATAATTGTATGTGTTGTGGATGTCATAGTTATACTTGCTGAGCGAAAGCACACGTCTTTCTCTATGCTGTAGGTAAGCAACCTACGGGCACTTTTTGATGCAAGATGGTGGAGCGTGACAAGGCGAGCTGTGAAATGTGGGAATGATAGCCGCTACGCGTTTTGTCATTTTATGTATATTATTTTATATTTGAACATCTTTATTTAATTATCGTCTATACGCTCGTACTCTCTGTATAAAAAAAAATTTCCGCTATTTCGTTAAGTAAGTAAGTACGTTATGTATGTATGTATGTATGTATGGCAACGGCCTGTGCTAGGCGTGTCGTTACAATACAGGGTTCCAAATGATTTGAAACCAATTTTAAACGAAAGTAGACATCTAGATCTTTCTAATGGTTTCCAATTCGTAAAAAATGAAGACCGTTTGGACCCTCAAAAATAGTTTTGAATTTGATTTCTAAAATTTTACCCAAATTGGCAGTCAGACCTCTGCCTATTTGAAAAATCACAAAAATTCACATATCTATGCAAATGATCTAAAACTAATTCCAAATGAAAATAGACATCCATAGTTTTCTAAAAATATCAAATTTGTTAAAAATGGAGACCATTTGGATTCTCAAAAACAGTTTTGAATATGGACCGCTAAAATAGTATAAAATATGGCAATCAGACGTCTACCTCTTTGAAAACTCATAAAAATTCACATATATTTCTAAATGATATGAAACTAATTTAAAATGAAAAGAAACATCAAGAGCTTTCCAACAATACCAAATTTGTTAAAAATAGAGGTCGTTTGCATCTTTAAAAGCAGTTTCGAAAACTTATCATAAAATCTGGAAATTCCAGTAGCAGTGGTCAAATCCGAAAATCATTAAAAATATAAAAAAAATTATCATCACAATGTATATAATTCACACACACACACACACGAAACAGCCCTAAGACATGTTTTTAACACATAAAATTATTCAATCACCTTACCAATGAAATCATAAATCAAGAAATCAAAAACCCTAATTTCGTCCTGTTCACAAAATCAACCATATCGCCATTCTTTCAATCATCATTCGATAAATATTTCTCATCCTCTCCTCAAACTCACATGAAGATGCTCATCAAGAAAATCATCCAACCCCTCAAAGAATCCCAAACTAAAACAAATAACAAAATCATCCTCATCAACAAACAATACCAAAACATACATTGAAATCCTTTGATTTTGGCTTGAAAGAATTTAGAGGTTTGGTGGATTTTTTTTTCTTTTTCTTCTGTTTGTGCGTGAGAGAGGGGTAGAGAAAGCATACAAAGAGAATGGGAAAGAAAGGGAAAGGGAGGCTAGGGAAGTGAGAGAGAGAGAGAGAGAACATGTAAAAAGAGAAATTTTGAAAATTATAAACTAATTTGTGAGTAATTTAATCCCAAATAAATTTTGGAATTAATTGGGATTGAATCCTTTGGTTTAATTGTCTCTTAATAGCCATGGAATGGCTGTCATTAGGGTGTGAAAATGTGTGTGAGGAAATGGAAACAACTAGGTTAATTTCCAGAATTTTCGCACCTACAATCGCACATGGTAAACTGGTTGGTGACTAGAAGGTATCTGGATAGTATACTGGTCATAACTTCTTACTCTGATATCGGATTTGTACAAATAAGTAGGCGTTGGAAAGCTTATGAAAAGCTCTATAAGTTTATCTAAATTACATAATAATTTTTGACATTTAAAGATTCATAATTGAGTCGGAAATTAACATCATATAAAATAAGTCTTTTTTGGATAACATACTCTCCCCCCCCCCCCTCCCCTTTTTTAAACATTAACTCCATCACAAATACTACATACCATATATATATAACCTTCATATATATATATATAACTAATTATATACAAATATACCCATATTAATTATAATATATTAGCAGAATATAATTATAATATATTATATAGACATATACAAATCTATTTATATAACATATCATATTAGATATACTAAAAAAATTGTCACATAAATTGATCAAATCATCATAAGGAAAATTTATCAATTTGGCATGAACTTTGTTCTAACACATTGAGTTCTCATCGTGTCACCTGTGAAAATAACTCAACATAACATTAGAATTAGAAAGTTGATATCTCATCACATTACCTATATTAATTCTAATGTTAATTTCCTAATATTATTGTTAGTTAGCGTTTGGGGCGTTACAGGAGTTTTGTCGATTCCTCCGATAGCTCGACTAAATAAACCTCCTCACCGTTTAAGTATTAAGTTCTTTCTACGAACATCGAATCCTCGCTCTTTATTACCCACAAGAAAATTCGAAGGACCATGGTCGATACTCGATGTATCCAAGGAGGAAGAACCAGGTGGTCGGTGAAATGAAGAACGCCGACAGATATTGGCAAGACCATTACTTTTTAATGCATGTGAACAAAAAGTCAATGGCAGGACTAGCCAATGCTTTTTACCCTTTATGGGGTATTCTTCATAAGTTTTGAATGAAGAACATTGAAGGTTAAACAAAGTGTGTCATTGAAATTCTGATGTTGTTTGTTGTTTTGTGCAAAGAGCTAAAGAAGCCACCTTCGAAAGCTCTTCTATTCGAAGAGAAGCTTGAACGCTTACTGGCACAGTCGAACCGAGAGTGGGACGAGAATAACGTTCCCAAAAGACTTAGAGCGTCGAGCCTTTGGAAGGACTTTATCGAAATCCAAACAGGTATAGTTAAATGAGTTCCTTCTTGGGTTGATTGGCCGTTTGTGATTAGATGAGCGTTGAAGAGACTCTTCGGCACTCTACTGTTCATTGAGCCACTTTCTGACGAAGATATTTTAATCACAGAGTTAGCCTCAGATACGATGAACGTGGAATTCCCTAACCCCAAAGATCTTCTTGCGAGGAAGAAGGTGCAAAAAGAAGTTGCGAAAGCAGCAGCAGCTGAAAAGGCTACCCAAACAACTGAACCTCCGCAGTTGCCAGTTCTTGAATCTTCTCCGGAACCTCCAACTAATCCTGTTCAGTCCCCTGCTAAGAAAAGGAAGGCGGACGAAAGACCGAAGAGGAAATTCCGGTTAAAAGAAAGAAGATGTCGAAGGCTTCCACCTTAAAGTCGGATGTCGAGCATCCTGGCTTGATGCAAGTGGAGCAAAAAATTGAGGTGGATTTGCCGCCAGGGACAAGTCTTTTTGAAAACAGGGATCTTAATGTCGGGATCATGTGTCAGTTGTTATCTGATGTTGATCTTGATACTATTAACGAGGGTCGGATCCAAAACCATCTTGATGAATTCTTATGGGATGGTTTGAAAGTTCATCTTCTTAACCTATGTGTTCGAATCTCAAATTTGACGATAATTTAAAAAGGTTATCTAATCATGTCTTTTGCACTACAGAGTAATCTGCGAGCTATGGGGTTGATCCTTCGTACAACCAATAAAGTTGTTGAGCAGAATAATCTTGTTAAGGAGCTCGAAGATAAAGACAGGGAGCGCGGAGAGAAATTGCTCAACATCAAATGAAGTTCGAAGACATCAAGGCAGGTGCTAATGAGTTGGTAGCGGAGCTTCAAAAGGTTACCCAATCAGCGAAAGAGGGGACGGACATGATGAAAGTCATGGTTGACAGGTTCGACAAGGCTCAGTCCAAAATCAAAACTCTTGAAGCTGATAACTCCGTGCTCGTCACTCAGATTGTTGATGCGTATGAGATGGCAACTCTTAAGGCACGCTATGATCTATTAAAGGAGTATAAATAATGACTCCTTGTCGACACTAATGTCGAAGAAGAGATCAAGATGTATGAGGATTCCCTCGCTGAGGCTGGAGGTTCATCATTTGCCCCTACTGATGTAGCCGTGCCAATGTCAGATGAGCAAGAACCCACTGTCGTTGAACCCCCTGTCAATGCTGATCCTTCAGAAGACTATGAGGCACGGCAGTAGATTATATGATGTAGTAGTTGTAGTGTTTTTATTTTTATTTGAACATCAAATTGTAGACAATGATGATTTATCAATTAATCCAAAACTTGGATAGAATTTTTATCCATATCTAAGTTTATGTCAAATATTGTATGAAGAATCGAGCATTGATTGTGCTGCGATGTTTGTGAAGATTAATCGCATGATTATGAATCGTGTAGTTCGTAAGAAACGAACGTTTGGATCTTTAAACTTCAACCATGTGGGGTGAATGTTCATCCAATTCTTGTGCCACTTGAATTGACACAGGGAAGTTGAGTCGATGTTGCCCATAATAAAACTTGGACATATCAGTAGTTAATGTGAGGAAAACGCGTTTTTGTTTGAGAGCATGTTTTTAATTAGGAAGAGTAGCTGCACTCGTTTATATATCACTAGCTGCCTACGTACCCATGTTTAGGGATCAAGCCGATCTTAGTTCGATTGTTCAACGTAATTTTTTGATTTTTATGACTGGACTCGTACAAGCGTATACGAGCTGCCTACGTACCCACGTTCGGATCAAGTCGAACGTAGTTCAATTGTAGAATGTAGTTTTAGGCTTCGACCTACAGGTTTGATCTTGTATTGAACGTTCACTATAACAGATCGAACCTTTACAAATGTAAACAAAGTTTCAAGAAATTACAAGAACTCAGTAAAATTACAAGAAATTACAAGTAGTACTTGCGAAGGTGATGAGAATTCCAGTTGCGAAGCACTTCAACTCCATCATTCATCTCGAGACGGTAAACATCCAGACGGATGACTTTCGAGATCCTATAAGGGCCTTCTCAGTTTGCTCCCAACTTTCCAGCATTTGGTTTGGCAGTGTTCTCGAAAACCTTGCAAAGCACGATGTCTCCTTCATTGAAAGTTCATGGGTGAACTTTTGAGATGTAATATTTCGCTACAGATTGCTGATAGTTTGCCATGCGTACCACAGCTCGATCTCGTTTCTCGTCAAGTACATCCAAACTGTCATTGAGCATCTCCTGATTTTGATCCTCGTTTTTAAAGGATAGCTATCGTCGAAGTGTGGGAACGTCAATTTCTGCTGGAACAAGCGCTTCTGCACCAAAAGTCAATGAGAATGGAGATTCCCCGTTCACTCTTCATGGGATTGTCCTGTATGCCCAAAGAACGCCATGGAGTTCATCCGCCCATCGTCCTTTTCGAGCTTCGAGTTTCTTCTTCAAATTCTGGACTATTGTCTTGTTGGTTGCTTCAGCCTGTCCGTTTTCTTGAGGATATCTCGGGGTAGAGAAGCTAAGCTCAATCTTCCACCCTTGATAGAATTTTCTGAAGTTGTCTGAAATGAATTGGGATCCATTGTCAGTGACTATCTCTTGAGGCACGCCAAATCTGCAAATTATGTTCTTCCATATGAAGCCTTCGACATCCGAATCCTTTATATCCGCATATGCTTCTGCTTCGACCCACTTTGTGAAGTAATCAGTGAGTATAAACAGGTATTTGCGTTGATTGCTCGCCCTTGGTAATGGCCCTACTATGTCCATCGAATACTTCATGAAAGGATAAAGAAATCCGATGCGTGATAATCATTCTGCAGGTTGATGGAATACTAGGGAGTGCCTTTGATATTTGTCGCATTGTCTAACGACGTCTCCACTGTCGCAAGCATGATGGGCCAGTAATAGCCCTTTCGCTTGGTTTTGTTGCACAAAGACCTTCCCCCGGAATGATTCCCACATTCGCCTTCATGTATTTCTTTCAAAACATTTGCAGCTTCTTTCTTGTCAAGCCAACGAGCATAGGGGCCGTTAAACGAACGACGATATAAAACGTTGTTGATCAACGAAAATCGTGCAGCCTTCATTCTTATCTTTCGGGCCTCCTGCTTATCTTCGGGTAATAGTCTTTCCTTCAAATAAGCTACAATGAGCTTCTCTAGTCTTCTCCAATTTCCTCTGTAGTGAACGTAGTTTCGACCTCGATGCTCGGTTCTTCAATAAAACTGATTAGAATGCTTCAACGTAGGCTTGGTTCAGATGTTGAATTGAAAGTTGCTAGAGCGTCCACTTGGGCGTTCAAATCCCTTGAGACCTACTAGATTGTATACTCCTCGACATGCTATACAAATGAATGAATGACACTTAGGTAGGCCTCCATTCTTGTATCTTTTGTTGTATATTCTCTGATTACTTGGTTCACAACAAGCTGTGAATCGCTCTGAATTTTCAAATGTCGAGCCCCCAGTGTTTTCGCTAACCTTAGTCCAGCTATCAAGGCTTCGTATTCAGCTTCATTGTTGGAGGCATTGAATCCAAGGCGGAATGATTGTTCGATAACCTCACCATTAGGGGACCTGCAATACACTCCTATGCCAGAACCTTTGACATTAGAGGCTCCGTCAACCATAAGTGTCCACTAGTCTTCTAGTTCAATGTTTGTTGTTGTAGGATCAAGAGTCAATTCGGCTACAAAGTCAATAAGTACCTGTGATTTCAGGCTAGTTCAGACCCTGTACTTGATGTCGAATTCGCTCAATTTGACCACCCACTTTGTTGAGTGTCCGGATACGTTTGGACTATGAAGAATGGCTCGCAGGGGGTAAGTTGTCATCACGATGATCGAATGAGACTGGAAATACAGCCTCAGTTTTTGTGCAGTAATGATGAGGGCAATGGCTAATTTCTCAACCACCGGATATCTTGTTTCAGCATCAAGCAATGATTTGCTGACGTAAAAATTGGCTGTTCGCTGTCTGCATCTCTTACCAAGATAGCACTGACTGTATCCTCTGTAACTGCCAAGCAAAGAAACAAACTCTCGCCAGTTAGAGGTTTGGCTAGAATAGGAGGGAATGATAAATACCTTTTCAGCTCATCGAATGCTAGCTGGCATCGTTCGTTCCACTCGAACTTTTTATTTCCCTTGAGTAGTTTAAAGAAGGGTTGGCACTTGTTGGTTAACCGAGAGATGAATCTGCTTAGTGCTGCGATCCGGCCAGTCAGCTTCTGTATCTCTCTTTTGTTTCTTGGTGAAAGCATGTTCATAATCGCCCTTATCTGGTCTGGATTGGCTTCGATCCCTTACTGTGTGATGATATAGCCCAAGAACTTCTCAGATGAGACGCCAAAAGAGCATTTGGAGGGATTCAAGCACATGTTGTGTTACTGAAGCACTAAGAAGCATTCTGACAGGTGTCTGATATGATCTTTGGCCTTTAACGATTTGACCAGCATGTCGTCTATGAAAACTTCCATTGTTCTTTTCAGTTGATCAGCTAACATAGCATTGACAAGCCTTTGATGCGTCACCCCAGCATTTTTTAATCAAAACGGCATCACCTTATAGCAGTAAATCCCCCTTTCTGTGATGAATGCTATCTTCTCCTGGTCGTCTGGATGCATGAGAATCTGGTTATATCCAGAAAACGCATCCATAAATGAGAGCAGTTCATGCCCGGCAGTCGCATTAACTAGACGATCGATATGTGACAATGGAAAGCTATTTTTCGGACAAGCTTTATTCAGGTCAGTAAAGTCAATGCAGACCCTCCACTTTCCATTCTTCTTTTTCACGATAACAACATTCGCCAACCATTCTGGGTATCGAACTTCTCGTATGAATCTTACTTCAATCAACTTGCGAACTTCATCATTGACTATTTGATTCCATTCGATTCCTAGCTTCCATCTCTTCTGTTTTACTGGTTTATGGTTGGGACCGACATTGAGTCGATGTGTTGTCATCTTAGGGTCGATGCCAGGCATGTTAGTATGTGACCATGCAAAATAGTCTTGGTTGTCTCGAAGAAAGTTTACTAATTTACCACGAACTATGACATCGAGCAATGAGCCAATGTTGATGACTCGATCTGACTTTGCTGGATCAATCTGGATTTCGTCAACCTGTTCGACATCCGGTTGGGCCTTATCGTTCAATTCTTTCATGGCTAATTGCTATAAACTTTCGCTTTTCTTCAGCTTCATCGAATAGAGGTAGCATGTTCGCGTGACTTCTTGGTTCCCCTTTATCTCTTGTATTCCTCTTTACGTGGGAATCTGATCCTCTGGTGGTATTTAGATGGTACTGCCTTCATCGCATGGATCCATGGCCTACCAAGTATGATGTTGTAGGTGGATGGGCAGTCTAAAACTAAAAAACTTGTCATCTTGTTCTCTCATGTTGCGAAAACAAGAAGCTTGATCTTGTTGACAGCCGCGGTTGATTCACCATTGAAACCGATAAAAACTGTCGTTGACTTCTTGATGTCGGACTCTGATAATTCCATCTCTCTCAAGGTCAAGAGGAAAAGAATGTTGGCTGAACTCCCATTGTCGACAAGAATTCGACCGACTTCACAGTTTGAAACGTTCAATGTTAGAACCAACGCATCGTCGTGTGGTCGGCTGAGATTGGTTGCCTTGTTACTGTGGAATGTGATCGAGTGTTTAGTGGGATCGTCAGGAAGGATCATCGCAATCGGCTGTAAGGCTTTTCTTTTGTGAGACGTGATTGCTGTCACAGTCTATCCGCTATAAATCGAACCTCTAAAGATGACGTCTATCGTCTTTCAAATTGGCAGTGGTGACGACGTTTCTTCGATCTGTTGCACAATCTTCCACTCTTTGGACTCATTGCCAATTCCATATGTCTCGCTTCCCTTCTTAGTAAGGAACTCTCGAAAGTGTCCTTTCTTCAGCAGCTCGGCAACTTCGGCTCTTAGTGCCCTACAATCGATGGTGTGGTGACCATGATCCTGGTGGAACTCGCAATACTTCGTCATGTCTCTGGCCGGATTTTCTGGTAGCTTCTTCGGCCACACGATGAAGTCTTGGCGCTTCAGATGAGCGATCAACTCTAATGGGCTGATGCTGAGTGCATATTTGGGTGGTGAAAAGGGACGCTTATGATCACGCCTTGAAGTCCACTCTTCTCGATGCTCCGTTTGTCTTGTTGGGCGTGTACGTTCGCGTCTTAAACTCTTCTCCCATTCTTCCCTTGCTTTGGTTATTTTTTCCCTCATTCGTGCTATGTCTCGCTCAACTCGTTCGTTTTCCTCCTCCAATTCAATAAATCCTTTTACCCGGTGTACAGCGTCTTGGATGGTAGGCGGATATCTTGCGCAAATCTCATTCTTGAATAGTGACTTGTGTCTAAGCCCTTTCTTTAATGCTTCTCTTGCCGTTCCATCATCGAGTCCTGAAATCTCAGAGATCGCTTTACTGAAACGCTTAATGTAAGCGCGCAGTGACTCGTGTGGTCCGTGGACTACACTCCATAGATCCTTCGTGGTCTTTCCAGATTGTATGTGGACAGAATAGCTTTTCATGAATTCGAGTGACAGCTCGTCGAATGAATCAATGGATTCGAGAGGGAGATTACAAAACCATCTCAAGGCTGCTCCTTTTAGGCTCTGTGCGAAGAGTTTGCACATCATGTCGTCAAGCATGCTTGTCGGAATGTTCATCGACTGTACGACATGTTTGTATTGTAATAGATGATTGTGGGGATCTGACATTCCGTCAAACCTTGGAAAAGAAATGCTGCCAAACTTGGGGGTTATATTGTTCGTTATTCGCTTTGTAAGTGGTGTCTCTCGGACTTCGCGAGCGAGATCGTCGAACCCCGGCATTGAAGTTGTTGCTCTGTGTATCTGCGAAGAAAAATGATGCTCCAACTGTAGTTCTAATGTCCTCATGTCCTCAGACATTATCCTCAGACGTTCATCGTCCCTGGTGGCACGGGACCTTCTGGCGGAGGTGGTAAGTTGGGCGTCAAACACCGTGTCTTCTGAAATCGGATCCATGTGCTGGCTGCTATTGCTGCTGTGCTCGCCTTTCGTTTCCCATTGGTGTGTTAGGTGTGGACAGGGGCTGCATTGGAGCCACAAGGCTGTGTGTCATATTTTGCACCCCCTGAGGATAGTAGGGCGTAGCATGCTGCCAGCCCCCAGTGCTTGCCCCTGCTGAATACCCAACAGATGGGTTGTAGTGGTATGAGTAGGCAGCCTGTGTGTTCATAGCCATCAACTAGTTCTTGAGAACTTGGTTCTCAACACTGATGCTTTACATTTGGTTCTATTGGGTGTTGTGCTTCCGTGTAAACTCTTCAACCAATCGCATTAGATTAGCGATTTGAGCATTTCCTCCTGATGCTGAGGCTTCTGGGTGATTAGCAAGGTTACCCTGCGAAGGTTCCTCCTGATGTTCGTGTTCGTTTGCCATAATTGCTCTACGAATCTCTTGTGTAAGATGGCCGAGTGTCCCACGGTGGGCACCAAAATGTAGTGCAGGGTATCTACTGTCAAATTTTAACCAGAGTTAGTATAAAGAACGAGATAAATAATAAATGAGGTCCTTGGATTATCGTTTATGAGATTCATTAAGCATCATAATTATAAGATAATCAAACCAGAAAAATAAAGGGATAAGAATAACAATATCGAAATTTAGAGAGGTTCACCAAATATGTGCTACGTTCTCTATATGTATGATTTCTCTACTGTATATCACTGTTCTTGAATACAATGAGTTATAATTCCTGAGTGAATTTGGACAGCGTAAGAGTAAGCCAGAATCAGAAAAAGAAGTCCCCCTGTCTGAAGGGGGTCTTCCTCTATTTATAAAGGAAGAATGATGGGTCTGAACCGTAGTTCGTGGTGAGCTGTTTTCGCTCAATGTCTTCTAGGACACGTGTAAGAACGTAAGTCACGCTGTGGACTTGGCAGTTATCAGAGTGAATCTGATCATAGATTATGGTCTTAGCAGTTATCAGAATGAACTGATATGACGTCATCATTGATTGTGGGCTTGACAGTTAATGGAATTAACCTTTATAGTACTCACCAAGCACGAACGAGGAACGAGGAAATGATTAGTCTAAAAGATCTAATCCTTGTTGTGTCGTTCATGGCTCATAACCGACTCTTGTTTGAACAGGCTGACCTGCCAATTGATTGCAAACGATTAATGTTCACAAATGAACGAGCTGAAGTCATAAATTGAGTCTGGCCCAAATATACGAGAATATTCAATACTGTGATTGGGAATTCGTGGTTCGTTCAACAAACAATGGAAGGTTAACGGTGTTATGGGAAGACGAAGTCTAACCCCAACAATAAACACCATTTAAAAACTTTTTAACTTTTAAAACCATCATATATTGGGCCCGACATTGTACCAACATAGCATGCTAGTCATGGAAGGAGTGGGGTAGCAAGTCCCAAACCAACGTTGACAAAAAGTCCGTTCACCAGATAACATCATCATCATAAAGGGTGTACAACGTCATTTTAAAACATAAAAATACATATGCATGCATATATATACTCTTCATCAAAACATCATCATAGGAGAAGTATTATTTAAAAACATCATCACATCATTATCAACATCAAAATATATATTTCTCAATTCTTTAATTCATGTTTAAGGTGAGAGTGTACTTACATGAATGTATTACTTAACCTTTTTAAATTTTCTGATGGTGACGCGCAAGTGAAGTCTCGGGTGCTTGCCTTAAGAACTGTTCATGTCATGAATAATAAATATAACAAAATCTACAAAAGATCATAATAATTCATCAAATACATCCATTGTATCATAACAGTGCCTAATAGGCCTATTTCATCATTCAATAACATCAAAACATAAAAATTGAATAATTTCATAAAATTACAAATCTTTACAAAAACTGACAGTTAGACCTTTGTCCCTTCAAAAATTCATAAACATTCGTACATGACTCTAAATGATCTGAAACTAATTGTAAACAAAAATAGACATCCAGATTTTTCTAATGGTACCTAATTTGTTAAAAACTGAGATCGTTTGGACCCTCAAAAATCGTTTTGAATCAGATTACCAAAATTTTATAGAAACTAGCTGCCATATCTCTATCCCTTTGAAAAATCATAAAAATTCACATATGTCTACAAACGATCTGAAACTAATTTCAAATTAAATTAGATATAGAAGGATTTCTAACAGTATAAAATTTCTTAAAAACAGAGACCTTTTGGACCCTCAAAAACAGTGTTGAAAACTGATCGCTAAATTTTACAGAATCTGATATCCAGACCACTGCCTCTTTGAAAAATCATAAAAATTCACATCTGTCTCCAAACGATCTGAAACTGATTTCAAATGAAAGTAGACATCTAGGATTTCCAAGAGTACGAAATTTGTTAAAAATGGAATCCTTTTGCATCCTCAAAAATTGTTTGGAAAATTTATCATAAAATCTGAAAATTTCCGGTAGCAGTGGTAAAATCTGAAAATTCATTAAAATATAAAAATTATCACCACAATATACATGATTTACACATACACACACAAACAGCTCAAAGATATGTTTATAACATATAAAATTATTAAATTACCACACGAATAAAATCATGAATCAAAAAATCAAAAACCATAAAATCATCTTGTTGGCAAAATTCAACCATTCACAAAACTTAACATATTTCTAAAATAATAACCATCATCAATCAATCATATAGCCTCCCCCAATTATCATTTAATGAATATTTCTCATCATTTCCAAACCAAAATCTCATGAGGTATTAAAATCTTATGGCAAAATCTTATGAGATATTAAGAAACTCATCAAGAAAATCATCTAACCTCTCGAAGGATACCAAACCAAAACAAATAATAAAATCATCATCATCAAACAATAACAAAAACATACCTTGAAATCCTTTTGATTTTGGCTTGAATGAAATTAAAGGTTTAGTGGATTTTTTGTTTATATATGTATTTTTTGTGCGAGAAAGAGAGAGAGAGAGAGAGAGAGAGAGAGAGAGAGAGAAAGGAGACTAGGGAAATGAGAGAAAGAGCCGAGAATTTTGTATCTTATAAAAATTGTAAGTGATTTAATCTCAAATCAATTTTGAAATTAATTGAGATTTAATTTTTAGTTTAATTGTCTCTTAATAGGTGGAAAATGTCTGTCATTAGGATGTGGAAACGTGTGGGAGGAAAAAGAAAAAGCTAGGTTAACTTCTAGAATTTTCACACATATAATTGCACATAGTAAACTGATTGGTGACTAGCAAGTATTCGGATAGTATATTGGTCATAACTTCTTACTCCAATATCGGATTTGCACAAATGAGTAGGTGTTGGAAAGCTTATAAAAAGCTCTATAAGTTTCACTCAATTATAGAAATAGTTTCAGACATTTAGAGGTTCGTGATTGAGTTAGAAATTAACGTAATGCAAAATAGGCCTTTTCCATATAATATGCTTCCCTTTTTTTTTTCCCCCTCCCCCTCTTCTCTCTTCTTCACGTTTTCAATTCAACCTTCCCATTTTTTTCCTTCCTTTTTCCAATTGGTATTTGTAGATGATTTATACTTTACACATCATACTACACATATAGATATATATTACGTAATATACTTATATTTAAAATATTTATTTAATTAAACTATCACACAAAATTATCAAATCATTATAAAAATTCATCAATTTAGCATGAACTTGGTTCTAACACATCGAGTTTTCGTCGCATCAACTATGAAAAATAATTCAACATTACAGTAGAATTAAGTAATTGCTATCTCATATGTTGATTCTAATGTTACTTTTCTAATGTTTTTGTTAGGTAGCATTTGTGGTATTACAAATCATGATGCAAATAAAGTGTCTATAATTATGGAATAAAGTATTTAAGATGTGGAAAAAAAAAAATGACAAAAACATTTGCGTAATTCGGTCATACCCCGTGTTTACTGGTGAAGTGAGGACTATAAAAAGAGTGCTTTCTCAAATTAAACCATAAAGGAAAAGATATTCTTACACATTCACTAATCACTCTTTCAAGCTCTAATACTCTTACGTGTTTTACAATGATTTGTAAGCAGGGATAAAATCAGACTTTTAAATCCAATGGAGGCATAAATAAAGTCAAAATTACTTAACACATAATATGAAAATCAATAAATTCTAACATTTTTCATAATCAAATTTTATTAATTAAGTAAGCAATGCATTAACACAATTGTTTTCAGCATACTATTCAAGTTGTAATTTGGATCCCAAAATTAATTAGCCAAAAAAGAGAAGTAAATAAATACATACCAAGAGATTAGAGAGAGAAGGAGAACAGTAAAATATTATTTGGAATAGGATGAGAGTTGAGAGAAAGAAAGTAACGAAAAAGAAAAAGGAAAATAACAAACCGAACTAGAGAATTAATTAAGAAAAGCATAGCAAAAATAAAAAACAATAAAAAATTAAAGATAATATATCTTGCAAACAATGCGAATTCAACTTTTATATATATATATAGAGGATTATTCTCATCTATATTTTTTGAATTTTCATTTTGTCCCCTAAATTTTGAATTTGTTTGTAACCCCTTTTATCATACAATTTAGTTAAAAATAAACAAGAAAATAGGGGAATTAGTCTTACTAAACATATTCTATTAAGATTTTTGCTAAAAACAAATAGAAAAAATCACATGACTGCAATTAATTCATTTTTTTTCCGTTTGTTTTAACTCAAATTCTAATGAAAGGGATTACGTTCAGAGTTTAAAGAGAAAAGTAAGTTTTAAAAGTTCAGATCAAAAGGGTGTAGACAAAAATAATATGTATATATACACGAAATATTAGCAATATGGCAATGAGAAATTGCCGGATGGGAACGGTATATTCTTGACCGCTGGATGAGAAATTAATGGATGGCGACGGTTATCTTATGAGTGTGAGAAATGGATGGCGATGGTTATCTTATGAGTGAGTGAGAGAGGGAGAAGGGGGGGTTAACAAAGCAACGTTTGTACACTCTTCGTATGTTTGAAGGTACACGTATTAAGAGTCATCTTGATGAATTAATTTTGTTATGTTCTTTACCTCATTCGTACAAGCAGCACTTTGTCGATATTGGGATGTATGGAAGAGACACTATTTCTATGGAAGATCTCAAGGATTTTTGAATTCCAAAGAATTGAAGAAAAAAGTGTCTCAAATTTGGATTGAATATCAATCAAGTGCATTGGTTGCTAGAGGTAGATGGAAAGAAATTAAAGAAGCCAAAAAAAGAACACATAGAGGTGGATGAGTTAGCAAGGGAGGTAATCTTAGGATCTTATCAACTGGGAGATTGGAAGTTCGAATCTCTAGTTAACTTAGGAGAGTGTCTCTGCCTATATAAACTTAAAAAATAGGAAATGACGAAACCACCATCAGATCCTTTTTTTGGCGCAAAAAAAAAAAAAAAAAATAGTGAGAACAAAAAATAGTGAAGTACTATTTTTTCAATGTTTGAGGGTACCAAATATCTTTTAGGTGTAATATATCGGTAAAAATATTAAAATCTGTAAATGTAGTGCAATCTTTACAAATTATCAGGAAATATAGATGAAATATCAGAAATTTCAATGGAAATTTTGGTTCGAGCATGCAATTGGTCGAAATTTCAAAAATTTCAAATTATCATTTACTTTTTTGAGCATGCTATAATTATCTTCTATGAGCAACAAGCAACTAGTATGTTATAATTTTTTAAGAGATAAAAAATAAAACAAAAGTCAACACATTACTTAATATACTAAAAGGATGTAAAATCTTACTGTTCAGTAAATAGTAATTATACAGTAAATTTACATTTTTGCCCTCCAAAATAGAGGCTTTTCTTGGACTAGCACAGTGAAATGCCCATTTTGCCCTCCTCTACCCACTGTTTATTGTACAATGAATTTACTGTTTTTTTGCTGTGAATAGTTTTTTTTTTGTTTTAATACTTTTGCTGCTTTGCTAAGTAAAAGGATGTAATATGTCACTGTTTAATGAATAGTGATTTTTGTTTTTTGTTTTTATTTTTGTTGCTTTTGCTATACAATTTTTTTTTTGTGCTACAGTAATGCACAATAGCTGTTTTTTTCTACATTAAACTGTCGATTTTGCCCTTATTCTATGTGCTGATTTTGGCTTATCTAACTAAAAGAATGTAATATTTCACTGTTCAGTGAATAGTGTTTTTTTTACTTTTACTGCTTTGCTACAGTAAATGCAATATTTCACTGTTTAATAAACAGTGATTTTTGCTTTTGTTTTGTTTTTTTTTTTAATTTTTGTTGCTTTTATTATACTTTTTTTTTGGGCCTACAGTAATACATAGTAACTGTTTTTTCTACATTAAACTGCCGATTTTGCCCATCCTATGTTTTGATTTTGGCTTATCTACAGTGGAAGGACGGTTTTGTCCTCACATATTTTACTATTTTATCTACAGTCCTCATCCACCCGCCTCGGATCCATAACGTCGTATCTATCATAACACAATCGCATAATAATATTAATATATGAAAATAAATTTAACTTACAATGATGGCGGCGATGGTAGGCTGACTGTGAAATTCGATCGCAGGGAACCGCTTTGATACCAACTCTGTAACGACCCGTCTAGCACAGGCCGCTACCTTACATACGTACATACATACATACAGAACTTATTTAGCGTGAACAGCGGAAATATATTTTTTTTTACATGGTGAACAAGCACTCGAAATATAAACATAAACATAACAGACATTAATAAAGTCGTTTGGGTGAGAAATAAAATTCATACTATAATTACATGCAATTATCAAAACGCATAGCGGTTCTGCCCCCACGTTTCACAGTCCGCCATCCCATGCCCTCCATCTTGCATCAAAGGTTACTGCTAGGCTGCTTACCTACAGCATAGACGTAAGACAGTGAGCTTTCGCTCAGCAAGTACAACTAATCTAAGCCGCGACACAACAAAACAAGACATACATATCCTATCTAGCATAACATACTATAACGTATCTTAACATATGCATGAGCCATTTATGCTTCATTATGCTTTCTTGACGTTCATAACTTACTTATCTTAACTTAACTTATGGGCCCCATAACGTAGGTGTTCGTACCGGGCGCGCGATTATGAATTGTTTGGGGTGGCCATTCTATTTCCAATTCAATCCATAGTCCAATCCGACCTAACGCGGGTCGGTACGACACATAAAAACTTACTTATCATCATAACATTCATTTTCTTATACTTATTCTTA
>JAFMPE010173262.1:1907-21066 GCA_024759925.1 Ficus religiosa
GACCAAACCCTTGTCTCTCTGATCGAACACCATCGTCTCTGCACCAGTTGATCGATCGGAGATTCACTTCTGAGCTCTCTAAGATCGAAGAATTATGGAAGCTTTCGGTTAATTGTACTCTTTTTCTACACCTTGTGGCTTAATTTATCAGGTGAGCTGCTTTCATTTCCGAAGAAATAGATCATTTTCTTACACATTCTTTCACTCTTCTCATTTTCTCGGCAGCCAATAGAATCTACCGAGGTTTTTACGGAAAACGGTGGTTCAGGAGCTCGTTTATCGAGTGCTTGATTTCTTAGCTCGGTTTTTGGGTGTTTCGATGATATTTAGGTTTACTCGAGCTACGCAATTGCTTTATCATATATACAAACAAATATATATGAGATTTGTAACAATACGTGCTGGAAAGTTACATAATTGTGTGCGTTTTGTAGTTCAGAATGAATTAAAACAGACAAATTGTTGGAAATGAGAAAATTCTTTGGCATTTTCGTGTGACTGGAATCTTAATTAGTGCGTAGTTAGGTTTGAAATATCTTTAGTTAATGAATTAGATGTTTTGTTCTTGATTCTGTGGAACTGCTCGGAAGAAAGGTCAGACCTTTGAGTTGATATGCTCGGACTGATTATTATCATTATTTGTTTTATTTTTTTTTCGTAAGTTAAAACTAGATGGCTGCGCCCGTGCCTTCGCACAATGTCGAATTGGAGGCAGCGAAATTTCTGCACAAGCTCATCCAGGATTCCAAAGATGAGCCATCGAAATTGGCTACTAAGCTTTATGTGGTTAGTGTAGTTAAATCTCAATTTTTGTTATATGTATCTCTACTTTGGTTGTTTCTGGTCACTTCTAATTTTTGTATGTTGTATCAGATATTGCAACATATGAAGTCAAGCGGGAAGGAGCATTCCATGCCATATCAAGTAATATCGAGGTATATTGGTTGGAACTATTTTGGTCTGTTTTGTTCTACATTTGGAAATTATTGTAGGTTGCTTTTAAGTAGTAAAGTGAATTTTGACTTAGAAGAACGTAGGATCCTTCTTGCAATCTATTTATCTAGTGAAATGTAAATACGAGTCTGCCTTTTGTTTTGGCATTGATTGCCACGGACAGTATAAGTTTTTTTTTAGTCTTTCTTCTGCATCCTTTGTGCCTAATGGTTTAAATTATCTTTCTTTAAGGGCCATGGAGACCGTCATCAATCAACATGGTCTTGATATTGAAGCTTTGAAGTCATCACGCCTTCCTGTGACGGGTGGAACTCAAGCAACTGATTCTGCAACCACGCAATTTGGAGGTAAAAAAAAATAAAAAACAAAAAAACTTAAAAAACATCCACCAGTACTCCTAGATTGTGTTAAGAACCCCTTTTGTTAGTCTCTTCTCTCTCTCTCTCTCTCTCTCGCACTATATATATGCATCGTATATGCTATATATTTATAATACATGCCTACATATTTTGAGAATCTTTTCGGACCTGTATTTAGTAGCCAGAAAGTTTATATGCAGGGCCTTCCCAAACTCTAGGTGCTGCAAAAGATTCCAAGGGGGGATTGCCTGAAAACGAGATAACCAAAATGGATCCCTTTTCTTCAAGCAGACCACCTGTTGGTCCAAGCAGTGTAGGTCATGATTATTTTCAAGGACCTGGAACTCATCGGAGTAGTCAGTCTTTTGACCATGAAAGTCCATCCAGTTTGGACTCTAGGTCAGCAAATTCTCAGTCACAGGACAAACAAGCAAATCAGAAGGATGGCAAAAAGACCACTGCCAAGAGAAAGAGGGGAGATACTTCAGTAACTGCAGAACCGCAAAATGATAATGCTCAGCAACTTGATACTCGTAACACTGTAGTTAATCCAAGGAAGGGGAAGATGAGCAAGGTTGAATCTTCTTCTGGTGTTGCTATCAAAGGTGGTGAACTTGCTAATTTTAATATTCATCAAAGTACCAGCCCCATGGAACAATTTGCATCATTATCTGGCAGTATGAGACCTTTGATTAGGCCCAAGCAAGAGGGTCAGATTTTGACGGATCAGGCAAACATCAACAATCCTATGATTAGGCCTCCCAATTTGAAATTCCCTGAAGAAACAGAAGTTTCCTCTGGTCATAATCCCCTGTCACAGCAACAAGTACCTTCTGTTGGTCATGACACTATGGGTATATGGAATCCAAATAAAACGGGGTTACAATTTGAGAAATCTCAGATTCCTCGGTTTTCTTCTAATGTTGTTCCGGGTAATGCAGAAATTCAATTGCAGTCATCTGCCCCATCTCTTGGAACAGGTAAGGCATATTCTATTTTAGCTGTTTTTTTATGAAACGAAATCTTTGGAGATGCTAGAAGTAAACTAGCTGCAGAGATGGGTAATTTGAGATTTTGACTGATAAACTGGGTATATCGTTAAAAATCTTTATTTTGCATTCGAGTAAGTATATCTTGATTGGATGTATTGAAATTGAAGTATGGAAAATGAATCTACATTTGGAGTGGCAATTGGTTATGATTTATTTTTCCTTAAGTAGTTGTAGTAGACATAAAACATACAAAATCTATCCTCAGTTTGAGTGTCTCGTGAGTCAGTGAGTTAACTGACATAATGATATATATGGAAATTTAGGTTCTTTTGGAAAGGTTCATGGAGGGGTCCCTGTTGCATCGGGTTCATTTCCAACAGCAGAACCAGGATTCTCAAGTCCAATGCAATTTGGTGGCTCAAGTTTTACCACTGCCAAGGTTTTGGAGCATGATGGAGGAAGTTCGAATAAGTTAGCTGATGCGGGGAAACTTGCTCAGGTACTAAACTTTAGTCATTATTCACCAAGGAGAGGGTGCCTGATATCTCTGTGTTTGTACCGGATCTCTCTAGTCGTACAAGATAAAGTTGGCTACTAGCTACTTGATGGATTTTAAGATGTCATTTTGTTTTTGCACTACTCTTTTGATTCCTATACCCAAAGTTGTTTCTCTGTAACAATTTCTGATACAGAGCAGCAGATCAACCTTATGCAGTTGCCTTGACAAGCTAACTGGCCTTACATGAGTAGTTCAGGATATTAATCTCTGTTGTAAAATCACCAGATTGGACGTTGATAATGCTAAAACTATAGTCATGTGTTCAGCTGCACTACGTACAAGGGACTTAACTATTTTTCTATTTTCAATATACTAATAAAACAGCGAAAAATATGTAATCTTAATCGAAAATCTGATAGCATGTCGGTAACATGCTATCAGCATATCAAAGTAAGAGCTACTATTTGTTTATTTTATGTTTTCTCACATCTCTTTTTTTTTTTTTTTTTTTTGGCAATAATAATGGTTGCCTGATTGTAGCTAAACAGCATGTGGAAATAATATTTTGCTAACTGTCAAATACAGTCTTGCCACAGAAAGGAAAGGAAACTTACTCGGTTTAGATTCATGGCGCCATGCCATAGCACAAGCTTAATTATGTCACTGGATTTGTGTGTTGTCTATTTTTGTTGATTCCTGTTATGCTCTTATTTCTTGATTGTCTCTCAGTAAATGTAGATATGTAGATCGTATCCAAACTTCAGTATGCGGCATCATTGTTGGAGTTGTTATTTTACGGCAATGTATGAAGTCATTCGTGCTATGTGATTGTTTTGTAGGTTGGCAGGCAAAACAGTGTTTCTGAGATGAATATGCCTAGAAACGCAACACCTAGAGATACAGGAAAATCTCCTGTTCTCCAGTCTCCTGTATCTGCTGGGATGCCTTTCAGGGAACAACAGTTGAAGCAGCTAAGAGCCCAGTGCCTTGTCTTTTTAGCTTTCAGGTGGGTACTCCTTAAGTTAGCATATTACAGTAGCCTTTTAGTGGACAAAACTATGCTCTAGTAAACTTTCTGTTGGTAGGTTTTTGCTTAGTAGTGGTTTTTCTATGTGCAGAAATGGTTTGCTGCCTAAGAAGCTGCATCTTGACATTGCACTTGGAAACATTTTTCCTAAAGAAGGTAAGTAATTTTTTAGTCAATTTATAAGTTATTTCTGATTTTCTTTAGTAAATATAATTGCTCTTTATTTACTCTTGAAATCAGGTGGAAGTGCTGATGGATCTCGTAAGGAGGTGGTTGATCAAAAAGGAAAAGTGTTGTCTTCTTGTGAGCCAAATAATGTGCCTGAGATGACAAAGCCATTTGGAAGGATGACCAATGCAAGGGAAACAGACAAAACTCCTCCAGGCACCTCATCTATTGGAAGATTCCAAGATACCGAACCCTTGTCCAAAGAAGCTGGTAACCCAAAGATGGAGGAAAAAAGTGGGCCACCATCTGACCATTTTGTCCTATCTGAAGAAAGAAAACACCTCCAAACTTCAAGAAAACCGGATGGTGAAATGCAGACTCATGAATCCAGTGCATCACAGGCCGGCCTAACAATGCCATCACAGCTTGATTCTTCTGGTGCTAGGAGTGGTTTGGCTGTTAGTGCTCCAGGGGACAAAATGGAAAATGGCCATTTTCATGTTGGAAGGGCCAACCAATCTGTCTCCATAATGACTGTGAATAGGCCGATGAACCCTGAAACAGTTGGTTGGACGGCAGTTGGTAGTCATGATGAGGTTTCTAGGGGAGTTCTGCCACCATCGTCTCTTCAGCATGATTTGGTGCCTGAAAGAAAAGATAATGCACTAAGTCAGGTTCAAAAACTTAACAATATTGCTAGTTCGGGGAATCAACATGCTGATCATAACTTATCTTCTCTTTCCTTAAGAGACCGCTGGAAACCAGTTTCTGGAATGGACAATAATTATCACACAGTACATATGTTGAAGGATGCTCACACGATGCCAAAACATGCATCACAAGGTGAGAACCATACTGCTAAATTAATTTATATTATAAAATTATCCCTTGGTTTTCATCTTTCTTAGTGACCGTGTTGCGTGAAAGCCCTACTGCAGATAATTTAATGGTTTATTAGTTTTCAGTCAGATGTTTTCACAGACAGCAGTTTCTGTTTCCGTTACTGACACTGAAATATTAATGCTTTCACACCAGAACAATTAGAGGACGGTAGCTTTGTACCTACCGATTTGCCAACCTCTCCAAAGCACACGATGTCAGAAAAATGGATTATGGATCACCAGAAAAGGAAACTCCTGGATGAGCAAAAATGGGTTCTGAAACAACAAAAGACAAAGCAAAGAATAGCCACATGTTTTCACAAGCTAAAGGTTCGTGCTTGAGACTTGGGTTTTGTGAAAGCCTTCTTATACCAAAAATAAATCATCTTTAGTGTTCACGCTGGGTATCTAATTTTTACGTGTTTTGCACTGAGGCTTATGGTAAGAGTAACCTGAATTAGATATGTTGAACAAGTGAGTTCTTGAAAGGCAATTTCTGATCCAAGTAGTCTTAACATTTCATGTATTGAGGCCTTGAAACAATTGGCTCCATTGAAAGAATTCCATGGTGCTTTCTTTATTATGGACCATTTGGATGGAGAGATTCTAGGATTTTTGAGGAAAAGAGTATGGAATTGATTGATGTTTTTGAAAAAGCTAAATAGTTAGCTTCCTTATGGGCTTCAACAGATAAAGTGTTCAAGGATTTACCATTCTCGTTGATTGTTTTAAACTGGATGGATGTAATTGGTAGATAGTGGGTATCTGACGTTAGAATTGTTTAGATAAAACTAGATTGCCAGTTTAATTTTTTGTATGGATTATTTTTATTTTCTGTTGTCTCTTTGTTATTGAGGATTTCTCATCCTCTTTCCTTGTAATTGATTTATAATCAATGAAAACGTTTTTTTCTGTTTAAAAAAAAAAAAAAAAGATCTTGTCTTCACCCCTTGGTCGAGTAATGATTTCTTTTTCACGAAATATTCACATTTAAACTTATTGGTTTTAATTTTAAAATTTTGTAGCCTTTTCCATTCCTTACCATTGATAGTCCAGTACATATTTATGCATGTATGTCTTTATATGTGCAAAATTTTTTTTCCAATTTTCTAATGTATTAAGCTAAATGTACGGCACAGGTTGCCATTCTTGTCTGTTGTTTGATGTTATGTTTATTTCACAATGTAGGAGAGTGTAAGCTCATCTGAAGACATATCTGCAAAAACAAAGAGTGTCATAGAACTCAAAAAGCTACAGCTTATGGAGCTTCAACGGCGTCTTCGGAGGTTATTGATTTTTCTTTATTGCACCAATTGGATACTTAGTGGATTTTTCTTTAATAAATTTTTTGTTTGCATATAAAATATTCAAGTGTTTAACTTTCATTCCCTTAGTCCTAAATTAAATTGTCTATCTTAAAAAGATCAGAACTTTTTTTGAATGATCTACGTCAATGCTTTCCCATCAACTTATTTAATTGATTTGCTTATTCCTTATTATGAAAAATCGGAAGACATATTTCTTCTTTGATGGTTAGGAAGGCTTATGTGTTGCTAATGGTGAACAATTTGAGGTGTTCTTATGGAGAGAGGGAGTATGTTTACGCTGGGGTTTCTAGGTCAATGATCAAATTTGATTTCATTTCCTTATCTAGTTATGATTTCTTCTTTCAGTTTGTTTTTTCAGTATAGGGTGTTTGCAATTTTTATTCCACATAGGTTAATTTACCGAGTAATAGCGGATCAAACTTTTGAATTTGAAAAACGGGGCAAGATGCTACCTGAGAAGTGGTTACTATCTAGACAAGAGAAGAGGGGGGAGACTTATTAGTCTGGGATATTAAAAGATATGCTCATGCTTTCAAGGTCATTGTAACTGAACTCTATAACATCAATCACAGTTTCATTAATAAAGACAATTTTCATCCAAACAAACAAATTGCACATGCAAGTCACCTACGTTCCAGACTTCAGAGAGTGATATGCAGCATTATTGAAATTCAGATGTGCTGATCCCTATTACCCAATGATTAAGCTCAAGAAGAAATTATCTTTCAAACAATCTTCTTACTTCTAACTATGGCTTTTTTTTTTTTTTTTGGGCAGTGATTTTCTGAATGATTTTTTTAAACCAATCACTGCTGAAACTGACCGCATGAAATCACTGAAGAAACATAAACATGGTAGGAGAATAAAACAACTGGAAAAATTTGAGCTGAAAATGAAAGAAGAGCGACAAAAGAGAATACGAGAGAGACAGAAGGAGTTCTTTGGCGAGATAGAAGTTCACAAGTATGTAACCTTTTTCCTAGCTCCATTATTCTCATTTATTTTTGGGAAGTAGTTGGGTTTTGAGGATGATATGTGCTGGCTTATTACCAAAAAATATAGGGAAAGACTGGATGATGTATTTAAGTTCAAGCGAGAACGCTTGAAGGTTTTCAATAAATATGCGAAGGAGTTCCATAAAAGGAAGGAACGTATCCATCGGGAGAAGATTGATAGAATCCAGCGTGAAAAGATTAATTTATTGAAGATCAATGATGTGGAGGGATATTTGCGGATGGTGCAGGTTTGTCCTCCTGTTCCCCGTTTGACTTGAGATTCATATGTTACTCTCGTTCTCGCGTCCTGATGCTTCTGTGTATGTTATAGGATGCCAAATCTGATCGTGTCAAGCAACTTCTCAAAGAGACAGAGAAATATCTTCAAAAGCTAGGATCCAAGCTGCAGCAGGCAAAGTCTACGGCAACACGATTTGAAAATGATATGGGTGAGATAGGAACTGGAAGCTTTCTTGAAAACAGTGAATCAGCTGTTGAATATGAAGATGAAAGTGATCAAGCAAAGGCAAGTTCCCCACCCTCCGTCTTTCCTGAAGTTTTGTTAAACTTATTACTGTAAGACTTACTTATTCTGTTATTATTTTAAAATCTTTTTTGCAGCATTATTTGGAAAGCAATGAGAAGTATTATATGATGGCTCATAGGTATTAACAGTATTGTCTTAATGGTGTTTCTTATCACAACCTTGGTCGCTCATTCTTTTTTAAAATTTTTTTTTATGAGGCTGTCTTTCAAATGTTTTATTCTCTTTCTTAAAATGGGATTTGTTGGGTTTCTAATTATTACTATTACTAATATTATTGTTATTGTTGTTGTTGAGCTGCCTCAAGGTTGCTAGTACATGATCTATTTTTTTCTAGTTCCCAAGAGAAATTGAATTACATACTTAATATTACAATCTTCATGGCCTTTTGCAGTGTAAAAGAGAGCATTGCTGAGCAGCCATCTAGTCTTCAGGGTGGAAAATTGAGGGAGTGAGTAGATACGGACAATATTATTAGGAGCTTCTTGTTATATTGATTCATTCAGCAATATTACGTTTTATCCATTTTTATTTTATGTTTTGAAATTCCTTAAAATACGGCCTTCTGGACTTCAGGTATCAAATGAATGGCCTGAGGTGGTTGGTTTCACTATACAACAACCATTTGAATGGTATTTTGGCAGATGAAATGGGCCTCGGTAAAACAGTTCAGGTATAGGTTGATTACAAAACAATGAACTGTCCTTTTTTTGTTTCTTTACTGCATTCTACGTCCACTTTACAGGTTTGGAATCTGAAGATGTTTGCTTGCAGGTTATTTCTTTAATTTGTTACCTGATGGAAACCAAAAACGATAGAGGACCTTTTCTAGTAGTTGTGCCATCTTCAGTTTTACCTGGATGGGAGTCAGAAATAAACTTCTGGGCACCCACTGTGCATAAGATCGTCTATTCTGGACCGCCAGAGGAGAGGCGTAGATTATTTAAGTATTGACTGAAACACCTATGAGCTACAACTTCTTCTTTGTTTCCTTTATACGTATGAACTTTGCTTTTCCTCTATATTGCAGGGAAAAAATTGTGCATCAGAAATTTAATGTCCTTCTGACCACATATGAATATCTGATGAACAAGCATGACAGACCCAAGTTAAGCAAGATTCACTGGCATTATATAATAATTGACGAGGGCCATCGTATCAAGAATGCCTCTTGCAAGCTAAATTCTGACTTGAAGCATTATCAGAGTTCTCACAGATTGTTGTTAACTGGAACTCCACTACAGGTAAGAGGCTCTCTTTCTTGTTTCTCTCTTTTTGTGATTCTCACTCTTATTCCTGAAATATGCTTCTGACTGTAAAGATTGTTGTTAAGGAGCATTAGAAGTAAATTAGAAGCGTAATTAAAAAAAAAAAAAACTGGCATTACTAGCACTCAACTTGTTGTTGTCTTCCCCACAAGAAGAAACGAGCAATTTTATTTAGGGGGAAGCCGATTGTTCTATCTTGATGTGGACTTGTTGATCTGACAAACTAAGTAAGTTTTACTTCTGGTGTAATGCAGAACAATCTTGACGAGTTATGGGCGCTATTAAACTTCTTGTTGCCTAATATTTTTAATTCATCTGAAGATTTCTCTCAGTGGTTCAACAAACCATTTGAGAGTAATGGTGATAATTCAGCAGATCAAGTACGTGTTGTTTAGAAATTGGTGTTCTTTATTCATTCTTCTTTTTTTGTTCAGCTTGGTTATATAATTGTTTTTAATTTGTTGGCTGATTATTCCGAGAAAAGGCCTTACTTTCTGAGGAGGAGAATCTTTTGATCATAAATAGACTTCACCAAGTGCTCCGACCATTTGTACTTCGGAGGCTAAAACACAAGGTAGTTAAAATGAAACTGTTCCTTTAACCAAATTCAGAGATTCATGATTTTCAGTAATATGAATTCAGCTTTATGTGTTTAATTCTTACCATGTGATTGTACCATCAAGAAAACTTCACATGCAGCAGTAGTTCTACAGATCACCATGATAAATGCTGACCCCACAAGCTTAAGAATTAAAGTTATCAAGATTGGGAAATCAATTCTCGTATATGATGTTTTTGAGTTGATTGTTTTTGGTAGGTGGAAAATCAACTACCTGAGAAGATTGAGAGACTTATAAGATGTGAGGCTTCTGCTTATCAGAAGCTTTTGATGAAGAGAGTAGAAGAAAATCTCGGGTCCATTGGAAGTACAAAGGTATTTATCCCTCAGTGACGCTTTTCTCTTAGAAACTAAGGTGCTCAGGCTAAGCTATCTATTGGATTATCACTATGCTATTATCTAACCTTAAAGACATTCCTCAGGTCCGCTCGGTTCACAACTCTGTTATGGAGCTTCGTAATATATGCAATCATCCCTATCTCAGCCAGCTTCATGCAGAAGAGGCATGTGCTTTTACTATTTCATTGAACTGCTGTTTGGTCCTTCTTGATGATGGAAAAGGAGAACAAATACTTTTTGGATGACTTGATGTTCTTTTATAATCAAACCTTTTGGTTTAGGAGATGTTTTCCTCCTTTTTTGATGTTTTTTTTCCACTAAATATTTTTTGTTATGTGATCGTGTTTTTTAGGTTGATACTTTAATACCGAATCATTATCTGCCACCTATTATTAGACTTTGTGGGAAGCTTGAGATGTTAGATCGACTATTGCCAAAGCTAAAAGCAACGGATCATAGGGTATGATTTTTTTCCCCCTGTTCTAATGCCTTCCCATATTTTATGCTCTTATTTGTTTTGTAACTTTTACTTTTGATTTGTTAATGACCTACAAATGACTGGTAACTTATTATTTCTATAGGTTCTTTTCTTTTCCACAATGACCCGACTACTTGATGTTATGGAGGACTACCTGAACTGGAAACAGTATCGGTACCTTCGGTTGGATGGGCATACATCTGGTGGTGATCGTGGTGCCCTTATTGATATGTTCAACCAGCCAGATTCACCATTTTTTATATTTCTTCTGAGGTGATTATGATGTTCAATGAGTTGATATATACCTTTCTTGATTTTCTCCATGCTGTGTAGTCAAGTAAGTGACTACGGCTGTGGGACATAGCAAATTATTTGGGGGAAGTGGTACATTGGAGGAAGGGCCACGGGCATGTTAGAATGGCTGTCCAGCGTGCCCAAGAGCTTACATTTATTGTATAGGCTTTTGTAGGCTTATAGTCTGAGTACATATATTAGATGAACAGAAAATGTCAATTACTCAAGTTCCTACTTTCATTCTTCTTGCATCATTTTCCTCTACATTTGTGCTACTTCCTAGTTCACTCCCCTTGAACTACCATTTCTTCTTATTAGTGCATGTGTACATGCCTTTTGTAAAAGTTAAATGGTTCTCACATTTGGTTTCCATTACAGTATTCGTGCTGGAGGTGTTGGAGTAAATCTTCAAGCTGCTGATACAGTTATCATATTTGACACCGACTGGAATCCACAAGTAACAAGATGAATAAGTGTTCTTTGATTCTTTCAGTGGAAACCATAGGCTCATTTACTGAAGGTGTTTAGTTTTCTCATCGTCTGTATTCACTTTTCAGGTAGATTTGCAAGCGCAGGCAAGGGCTCATAGAATTGGCCAAAAGAGGGAAGTGCTTGTTCTGCGATTTGAGACAGTAAGCTTTTTTGCACTATTTCTCTCTGGTTTGGAGGTTGAGCAAGCATTTAATAACGAGTCTTTTCCTTTATTTTCAATTTGGAAAGATTGAATCTGTGATTTGGGACATGTGTAATTGGTATTCATCGGCTGACCTTAGTTGTTAACTGAGGGATCTAAGTGAGACATGTCTTATGAAAACAAAGAATTCTTCACACATAGAATACTTCACACAATTTGGAAAAGTTTATTTTCTCACTGTTTTTACATTCAAAGTTTTTTGCTCAATGCATATTAACGTGCATTACTCTCATTTTTTGTGATAAAAAATTGTCTTCTCTCTCTTTCTTGGGAAAAAAAAAAAAAGGTATTAAAACTTCTGACACGTTTTGATGGTTTTCCTTTTGCAATGCTTTTCAACAATTCTAATATTCTTATTTTGTTTCTTTTGAGTGGATGAAACTTTATTATTGGGTTCATTTTTCATTTGATTTTATGGATTACTAAAGCTCTCATCGGCAGTTGGTTACATTTAGAATTGTAATACTACACTGAAACAGGGTTTCTTAGATTTTTATTTACCTTTTTTAATCTTTGGCATTAAGGTCCAAACTGTTGAAGAACAAGTCAGAGCTTCAGCTGAGCATAAACTTGGAGTTGCTAACCAGAGCATTACTGCTGGTTTCTTTGATAATAATACAAGGTACAATCTTGTCATCTTAGCTGAACTTCATTTTGCTCCATAGTTTGAGGCTGGTCCTTGGGTTTTTGATGTTTGATTTTTAACAGTGCTGAAGATCGAAGGGAATATCTTGAGTCCCTTCTGCGAGAGTGTAAGAAAGAGGAAGCTGCACCTGTATTAGATGATGATGCTCTTAATGATATCTTAGCCCGGAGGTAGATATTGTTTGGTGTTCTTTGTTTTAGTTTATCTGCACATCATTTGAATTTGTTTGGGCATGCAAAAGCCATCACTTAAGCTTTTTAGCAACTATCATTTTTGCTTGGCACATGTGCTGTTTCGGTGTCAAGCGACCATGAGTTCACTGTTCCATTCAATCTGTAAAAGAATGCAGGACGTAAGTTGCCTGTGAAATTAAACAGCTAGAAGATATTTTTAGAGAAATTTTTTTTTGGTTTAAGAAATAATCTGGATAGTTTAATTGGTTGTGGTAGTACTATCGTCCCATAGCTTTCCACCTTTTGTGCTCTGACCTGAGAATGTTTTCATCATTAGTCTTGAAGCATTTTTGCTTTGGGTTTGCTTGACATATTACTTTTCTAGCACCCTCCCATAACAATTATATGTTACTTTTTTTTGGCTAAAATAATTCCTTACTTCATGCAATATTTATTTGATCAACGTTTATTCCGCACTGTGCAGTGAGTCAGAGATTGATGTCTTTGAATCAGTTGACAAACAAAGGCGGGAAGCAGAAATGGTATGCGTTGAAGTGCTTTTATCTTGGCTCTGTATTTGGTCCTCCACATTGTCATTATGCTTTATCCGGTTAGTGCTTGTCTGATGTAGAAAAACTCAATCATGCAGGCAACGTGGAGAAAGCTGTTATGTGAACAGGGGAGCGATAATTCTGAAACTTTACCTCCCCTACCTTCTCGACTTGTTACAGATGATGATCTGAAGGAATTCTATGAAGCCATGAAGGTATATGAAACACCAAAAGCTGCTGTAGTGTCAAATGTTGGGGTCAAGCGGAAGGGTCAGTCTCTCGGGGGTCTGGATACTCAACAATATGGAAGGGGCAAAAGGTCAAGAGAGGTATGTGTAGTATTCCTGTAGCCTGAACCTTTGCTCACTGCAGTCGTCTTGTCTGTTTTTAAGTTCATCACTTTACATCTTGTTTTACAGGTTATGATATTTGGTTGTTAGTATATTTGATTGTTATTCAATTGTTTGATTTCGATGCCTGAACATATGATCAGTGCTGTCACATGGTCTATTTTTTCAGTACAATTCTGCACAAGATCTTGTCTTATGGATTATGCTCATTCCTTGTTATTATTTTATTTCTTCTATAGGTTCGTTCCTATGAAGAACAATGGACAGAAGAAGAGTTCGAAAAAATGTGTCAAGTTGATTCCCCTGACTCTCCTCCTAAACCAAAGGAAGAAGTTACAGATGTGAATTTGCCAAAAGATGCCAGTCAGGTTGTAGTAGCTACTGTCAAGACAGAACTTCCAGCTCCACCTGTAATGCACCTCCCACCACCACCACCAGTAGCCCCCCCCGCACCCCCTGCACCCCCTGCACCACCCGCACCACCTGCTGTGCAGCAGCCAAACTTGCAGCAGAACAAAGAAGTAACTCCACCAGCCAAGCGAGGTCGTGGCAGACCAAAAAGGGTAGATAAATCACCAAGTACAGTGGCTCAAGCACCTTCTGGACCTGGCAAGGTGGATCCAGTTTTACCAAGAGGAGCAGTATCTCCCACTGAAACAAATGCCCGTCCAGATTCTTTGCCAGGAGGTATTAGTGGGACCACACATCATGTTAGTGCAGGGATTGCAGTTAGCTCTCAACCAGTCACTCCCACCTCTGTTACTCCTGGTTATCAATCAAGTGCTGCTAGCTCTTCAGGGCCCATGCAAGTACGTGGACCAGGTCGGAGAGCCCAAAGTGGAACAGAAGCACCTAGACGACGGGGAAAAAAACAGGGGCTTGTATCACCTGTCGCTACTGGTGCTTTAATTGGTCCAGGTCCAAAACCAATTGAGCCTATGCAGGATAAACCTGTGAATGTGTTAGGAAATCAAGCTGTTGTCGTGACTGGAACTGTGGTTAGTGTTCCTGCAGCCCAATATCCTGATTCTTTATCTGGTTCTGCTACTTTACAAGGTACTGGTGGAGCTGATCCTCGTCCTGCTATAGCTGTTGCGTTAAATTCTCCACCTGCTCCTCAAATTGTAGCCCCTGGTTCTCTATCCTCTTCTCCTTGTCCTATTCCTGTGCAAACAAAAGGGCAAAGCCGGAAGACTCAGACTGGTGGTTCTGGACCTCGGCGTAGGGGAAAGAAACAAGCACTAATGTCCCCCCCTGTTCCAGTGGTGTTATCTGGTGAGGATTTAAAACCTACTTTGGAGTCGCAGAATAAGACAGAGGATTCATCACAGGGTAGTGCCATGAAGAGTAAGCAAGTCAGCGCTCAGGAACTGACAAATTCAGGCCAGGGGCAAGTAGTTCATGTACCTGAAGATGTAGCAAGCCAAGATCTAAAATCAACTGAACAATCAGTTGACGTAGCTCAAAGAAACCAAACAGATGGCTCATCAACCGTGCATGATAGCACAAGCGTCCTAGGTAAGTATTGTCCATGTTTAAATTAATTTATTTTCTGGAAATAAAAACCAAAAAATAAAATTAAGTTTCAATATTGCGCAGGCCATACCTTGGGAGAAAGTCAGAGTGCTGGTGTGAGCAAAGCTGCTACTGTGGTAAAGGAGGCTTTGCCTGAAAATAACTCATCTAAACCTGAAACTGGTAAACTTTCAGGAGATAAAGTTCTGGTTGCCCCGGCTGCAAATCTACTGGGTACTTCCGTCCCTGAAGTCATGAAGACCCAAAGTTTGGCGGACAAGACTCTTCCACCTACATCTAGTGCAGCTTCAACTGCTTCTTTGCCTAGTTCTACTGCAACAGATGGTATCACTAGGCATCTTGTTTCTGCAAACATTGCTATCAGCCCTCCGTCAACTGTTACTTACCCTACTGTTCCTCTAGTAATACAACCTAGTTCTGCTTGTCCTCCTGAACCCATGCCAGCTAAAAGGCCAGGACGAAAGGCTCCAAGCAGAGCAGAAGCACCCCGTCGAAGGGGAAGAAAACAGGCTGTGGCTTCATCTGCTGTACCCGATGTTTCAGCTAGTCAGGATCCAAAATTAAGTTCTCAAACCCAGAATAGAACTGCTGATAGTTTGGGTGGTAAATCTGCTGTCCTGAGAGGTAAGCAGGGGACTGAAGCACAGGAACTAGCGAGTGTTACGCAGGCTCAATCAAATGAAGTTCATTTGACTGCTGCTGGTCATGACCCAAAAAGAAAGGATCTATCAATTCAAACTCCCCAATTGAAGCAGTTGCCAAATCCTCCAGCAATAGTTGATGCTGCTGCTGGATCCTCTGATAAAGCCTCTGGTTTTGGTCGAATACCGACAGCTGATGTAAATGATGTTGCCCGTGTCATGAAGGAGGTGTTTTCAGGAACTTGCTTGTCTAGGTCGAAAACTACCGAGTCTTCTGGTAAAGAAGGTAAGGTTGGCCCTAGTATACCTTCAAGTAAAACTCTTTCGGAAGTGGCCAAAAATAAAACTTCAGAGGATAAAGTTTATTCTGATGCTGTGAAGTATGACAAACAATCTGGGTCCGGACCTGATACAATAGCAGAGGGGAAATGTAGTTCTGTTTCAAACAAGACCTCTGGTGATCCAACCGATGCAGGAAAACCTGATATCAAGGCCACTGCAGCCTTTTCTGAAATAGTGGAAGTTTCAGTTAAACGTTCTCAAGAAGATTCCAAAAAGGTGAGCAGTTCAAAAACCTCTGGTGCTGCTTCTCTTGTTACTGGAGAAAAAGGTGATAGACTTTCTCGGGGACAACCTCCTGCTGCCGATCCATCTGTGTCTATGACATCTGGAAATGAGTCAAATTCATCTTTGGTATCTGCAACTGCCATGGAGCTTGTGGTGACTCAAAATGTTTCTGAAGACAAAACTGAACCTTTGTCAAAAGAGTCTCCAAAATCCTTCAGCCTTGATGCCACTGATAATGAAGTACAGCCTCCATCAAAAGAGTCTCCTAAACCTTCTCTTGATATTCCCGCATCTACTGTTGCTCCGGATCATTCTGGTAATATGAACTTGGAGGGGGGCTGCATTGACAAGTGTAATCTGCCCTCCATCGAAGCTGAAACTGTTAAATGCACTGGTGAAACCACTGCTGTAGGTCCAGAATGTTCATCAAAAGCCATTGGTCTTGGAGCTGGTGATACTGCCAGTTTGCATGATGCTTCATCAAGTGACAGAAACTTAGAGGGTCCGTGGGTTGACAACAGAAACAAAGGGGAAACCACTTCGGAACCTGTGAACTCAGTCCCTGCTGAGAAATCAGCTCATGCTGAGGTTATCTTAGAAGATCATGTTGGAGGGCCACTTTCAGAGGATGTTCAAAGTGGTGGTGGTGGTGGTGTGACTGAAGTTTGTAGCCCGCAAGTAGCTTCTGAGGGTGACAAGCTGGATATTTCTCTTGGTAGTACAGTATCTGAAAAAACATTTGAAGATGATTCTGATGTTGCTGGTTCTTCATCTGAAAAATTATTAGAGAAGACAATTTTGCCTTCTTCATTTGCTACAGAAGAGAAGTTTGATAACTCTGAGAAAATTCCAGTAGGCAGCTCTGGACCACTTGAGGAGCCAAAAGGATCGCCTGCTGAGCGTGATAAACTGGATGTTTCCAATAGTGGTGGTTTTGTGTTGAAAAATATATCAGATGACTTGCCTTCATCTTCTTTAGTGGAAGGGGAAGAAAAGGATGAAAAGGGGCCACTTTGCAGTTTGGCACCTCCAGAGGCACCAAAAGGCTTTGAAGCGGTGATCGATGATTCCTTTACGGGTGGGAAAATTTTGACAAAAACTCCAGAATCTTGTTCCTCGTTAGTGTTGGGAGAAAAGATTGAAAATCCATCTGAGAAGGATCCAGTTTGCAGCTTAGTACCTGCAGTGGAGCTAAAAGATTCTGAAGGTGACATGGATATTGATTCCGCTGCTGATCAGCAAAATTCAGACAAAATAACTCCAGAGCCTTCTTCTCAGGCAGTATCAGAAGAAAATATTGAACATCCATCGGAGAAGGGTCCTGTATGCAGCTTGGTACCTGAGGAGAAACTAAAAGATTCTGAAGCACAGAAGGATCTTCAGTTGGACTCCTCTTCGGGTGGGGAGATTTTGCTTGAACATACTCTACATCCCTCTTCTTCTTTAGAGTTGGAAGAAGAAAAGATTGACCATCCATCTGAGAAGAGTCCAGTTTGCAGCTCAGTTCCCGAAGAGGAGCCGAAAGATTCAGAAGCTAAAATGGATGTCAAGTCAAATTCATATGAAGGTGAAGGGGTTTTGCCTGAGAATATTTTAGAGCCTTCAGCTTCTTTGGAGGCACGAGGAGAAAACATTGGCTGTCAATCTGAGAGGGATCCAGCTTGTAGCTCAGTTCCTATAGAGGAACCAAAAGTTTCAGAAGCTGAAATGGTTGTTCAACTGGATTCGCATACTGATGGTGTAGAAAATATTGGCTGTCAATCTGAGAGGGATCCGGCTTGCAGCTCAGTTCCTCTAGAGGAACCAACAGTTTCAGAAGCTGAAGCGGTTGTTCAACTATATCCCCGTACTGATGGTGGGTCTTTGCCTGAAGAGATTGTGCCAGGTCCTCTACCTGTTTTAGTGTCCAGAGATGAAAAGTTTGAAGGTTCACCTGAGAAGGATTTACCTTGCAGCAAGTCACCTGTTGAAGAAAAGGCCGAGTGTTCACCTGTGCGGGATTTACTTTGCAGCACGGCACCCCTTGAAGAAAGAAAAGATTCTGAAGCTGAAACAGATGCTAACCCTCTGAAGGATTCTGAAGATTCTGACGGAAAGACTGTTCAAACTGATTCGTCTCAGGTTGATAAGATTTTGCTAGAAAATGTTGTGCCAGGCAATACTTGTCCTCCACCCTCTTCTTCAGTGATAGAGGAAGAAATGATAGAGGACTCTGGTGATAAGGGTCTGGCCAACCAGTCTGTACAACTTGAAGGTTCAAGAGAAGTTGAAAATGAGACGGAAAATAAAATGGAAAAGGGCCAGGTTGTTGGGGATATTCCAGAAAAAATGGAGTCTGAAACGCCGGAGTTACCTTCATCTTCTTTGGGGTCCGAGGACGAAAAGACTGAAGTCTCTACTGATGAACAAAAGTTGAACGAATCAAGAGATACTAAGGTTGAGACCGTTGGTGATGTGGATGCATCCCTTGCTAATGGAGTTCCTGAAGAAAGTTCACAACTTGTGAATAGACCTTCATCTCCCTTGGCAATAGAGGAAGGAGACATTGGCTCACTTTCGAAGCGTCCGGTTGGGTGTTCAGTTGAAGCAAGAGAATTAGAAGGCTCTAAACACGAAGATGCTGATCCAATGGACACGGATGAAGTTGCTGATCAAATGGACACGGATGAAGTTGCTGATCAAATGGACACGGATGAAGTTGCTGATCAAATGGATGCTTCGAAGATTGGTAGTTTGGACAAAGAAAATACATCAGAAACCGTGGTACCTTCGGCTACTTTTCAAGAAGTTGAAGAAAAGATCGAGGGCTCATATGAGGAGACTCCAGCCAACTGCTCAGCACCTCAGGATGAATCAAATACTAATGATGCTGAAATGAATAATCAGATTGACAAGCCTGAGGTCGCTGGCTCTTCTTTGCCAGAAGAAGATATTGTATCAGAAAAAGTTGATATCCCCTTGTCTGAACAGGAAAATGTAGAGATTGGCGGCTCTTTGGAGAAGAACCAAGCTAGCAGCCCTGTTTCAGAAAAAGTAGATCAGCCTTCATCGACACTGGAAAATGATGAAATTGAGGGCTCATCTGGAAAGTCTGTGTCTACACAAGAAAACGAAGAGATTGAGGGCTCATCGGAGAAGAACCAAACTAGCAGCCCCGTAGCTGAAATAGAGCAGCCTTCATCTGCACAGGAAAATGAGGAGATTGAGGGCTCATCCGAGAAGAACCAAACTAGCAGCCCCATATCTGAAAAAGTAG
>JAFMPE010173284.1:0-11617 GCA_024759925.1 Ficus religiosa
TTGGAGTAATATTTCTAGTTTCCTCAATGGTTGTTGCGCGATCAAACAATATTCAAATAACAGAAATGGATTGGACTCTCTGGGCAGCACGGCCAGGTCATGAGTATAATAATTTCATAAGTACTGCACTTATTGAAAAAGCATGATCTATATGTATATAAGCAGTGAGAATACTCATTGATTTTTGTATTTATAATTTTTTTTATCCTCTGGTTTTTTTTTTTATGACCAATTTTTTTTTCGTTTTACTCATTTTTTATTTTCTATTTGGACCAAATTTTTTTTTTTCCATTTTGATCGTTCTTTTTACTTCTATATTTATTTTTTGTTCCCCGTGTTCTCTAGGATCTTTTTTTTTTTTTTTAATTTTTTATTTTCATTTCAATCCTTTTTTCATTTTTTGGGCCCAACTTTTGTTTTATTTTAGTCCTTCCTTACGTTGATAGTTTCTTTCATTTTAATCTTTTAATCTTTTTTATTTTTTTTTCCGTGCCTTTTTCTTGAGTCTTTTTATGTAAATTTTTTTTTTACTCGTTATTTTAATTTTTCTCTTCTTAAATAAATTTTCCCATATTTGTCTCACATGTGCATAGCAAATGCCGTGCTTTACACTGGTATATGAAAAAGCAATACCTAAGCACATTAGTTCACGTGATCGTGTTGAAGGATATTTTGCTTATATTGTATATACATATGTAAATATATATATATGTATATATAGGAAAGGTCTACAGTGTGTTTGCCAGATAGGGATAAGTCCGATAAGTCGATATTGTCCGTTGGATGAAATATCAAAGGTGGCGATTAGAGGAGGCTGAAAAAAACAAGCTCAAGTGCCTAGTATTTATGAAGAGATGACTGGTTAAAGACGTCTATCCATTGGTGACAGTGAATGAAGAAGAACGTAAGAGTTATAAGTAGAGACCAATCTAATATTAATTAAACTCTCTTTCTTAGATTTCAAAATCAGAGTTTTTTCTCTTCTTCTTGTTTCTTATTATTATTTTTTATTTTTTACCAAGTGGAAACTTCATCTTACCGAAGCCTAATATAAAAGGAAAGTAGTGGAAGCAACATTTTTTTTCCCCCAAAATTTAATGTAGTTGCCACGCGTTTAGAGGAGAAAATTTGATGATGGTTATGAGAGAAAGTGTGGCTTTTTTTGCACGCCTTATCTTGCTTAAAATTCTTAACAACTACTTGAAATTAAACGATTAAAGTTAAATCAATATTAAAGACAAATCATTCGTTTGGTATGTGTTAAGAATTAGCTAGATGCCCTAATATTCTATACTAGTGAGAGCATAAAAACAAGAAAATAAACAATTACAAACACGTAAGATCTATACAAGTTTGCCATATAATATATATATATAGTAAGATACCAATATTACGTAGCTCACCAAATCGACGATCTCCTACCATGATACTGAAGATAGTCCACTGTAATACTGCTAGCTACTAGCGGTAGACTTCTACGATTCTACCATCTGTTTTCTCACTAGAATACTAAAATAATCACAATAGGCGACATGGGCTGAAGCACCGTTAGTGGCGAGGGAGATCTTATCACGACCCCGTGGGAAGTCCCTCGTGCCTAGATCTCCACGGCACGTGGAAAATCACTTGCCATGGTGGCTTGACGGAGATCCCACGACCGTTCCCCGGCCCTCATGATCTCGTTGTGGGGGGCTTGGGGAACATCTTCTGCATCGTAGCCTAGAGATTGCTCACAATCCCAGATCACCCTGCGATCTCGCCATAGTGCCCAAAAAAAAAAAAAAAAAGGATCTTCTCGTAGAGCTAATCTTGACAAAATCTAATTTCATAAGTAAATACAGCAGAATAATCTCAAAATTATAATTTGAAATACGTACATAGTGGATTCTTATATTTCAATTAAACACAAACAGGGAAATTTTTTTAGTAACTTCTTTTTTTCCTTTTTTTTTTTTTTTTGTTGGTTTAGGCGGTAAAAAGAACCTTATAGTACCTGTTTGTTTCGCAAGTCCATTTCATTAGTCTTTTTTCACTGGCTGTTTTTTCTAATCTATACAAGATGAGAAGCAAAAAAATTTTGCCTGATAGATGAGAGATCTTGAAGTAACTTTGTTGGATATATGGAATTAGGAATACATATGTACATTTACTTCTCTAGATATTGCTTACAGTTATCTATATACTATAGATTTTCATGATTGGGAGTTCTTTTTTTATTTTATTTTGTTCTCCACTAGCAAATAAAATCCCTCCGTTTGCGGTTCTCATTCACAAATAACAATAACGACCTTAATTTTGTGCCCTGAGTCCTTATTTCGTAATCCAACATAAAGTTGGTAATTTCTTTTTTTTTTTTCTTTTTTTTTTGGGTCCGTCAATTGGAAGACTCATGAGTTGGATGTAATAGCTTTGGAGATAAAATATCAAATACTTGAAGATCGAAGCTAATAAGAATACAGGGTTGTAACTATTTGGTATTGTTTTGAAGACTGCTTTTAATTATAGTTTGTTAAAACATTTACAATAAGTTAGGCTGTTTGGAATTCTAATTACAATCTGGCCAACAAACAGAACTCGAGAACAAGGTTTACATAACTATTTCTGCTGTTGTTCAAATTTTCTAAAAGATCATTAATTATGAACTATAATTACAAATATACCCTTTTAAATTATCTTGATTATTCAACCGTTATATTTATCTTCTAAGAAGAAGTCAGTTCAATAAGTAATAGATCTATCGTTAGTAAAGAATATAGCTACCTTGTACTTTTACTAAAGATATCAAAACAGGCCTGGCGTTGTGAGTCATCACAATTATCAGATGGGTTCATTCCGGCACGTTTTATTAGGTGGACCATACTTGACATGATTTGTGTGCTAAAGGCAAGACATGAGTATAAACATGATGAGTAGAATGTTCAACTAGAACACGATAATATTGCTATTTTGAATGATTTATTTTATAATTTTCAAATGAGACTTATGGTATTCTTTCTTTTTCATAAAAAGATTTTCTCATTTGAGATTTTACTTGTTAATTTTTTTGGTGGCTTTTTAATATTGTACTTTTTTTAAAAAATTAGAAATCAATGCTTTGTATTGTATTTAATACTTTTTCTTTTGTTTGAAAAACCAATTTTAATCATGAGGAATTTTTTTTTTCCCATTCTTTGTGTACATCGAGACCAAAAGTGAAGTCGTTAGTAGGGATTTTCCAAAAGCTAGAAAATATTTTTATATAAATTATGATGACAGAAATTAATAGGTACATCAAGATATCCTGATTAAGTTGGCACCTCTTTATCATCCTCATCATTTTCCCATCCATTGTTTTATTAATAAAATAAAGAGTCATGCGACAGAGAGAGAGAGCTAAAAACAAATCAAATGCACATAAGTAAATCATCAAGACCAATACTAGCAGCCAAAGTCACCAATGAAGCACCAAACATCTAGGAGATGATCCTAGAGGAAGAAGCCATGACTGCTAGCATCTCCAAACATGTCTTATTAAAAACCTTGTAATGAAAACTCAGTGAGAAAATGACTAAAATGAAAGAAGAGTACATATTTACCGTAAAGATCGAAAGAGAAAGTTTCGTAATTCAGCCAAATTTTATTGGATTCGGTAAGCACAAAAGCTTGGGCTCTGTGACCACCACATCTTTGCCGGCAAATAAACCCTTCTAGAAGCCAATTTTTCCTTTCCTCTTGCGAAAAACATGTGAAACTGCATAACAGATATTTCTAAAATAATTAAGAGTATTGTTTCACATCAAGATTTTTAACAATCAACTTAGTCACTTTCAAACGATATATTATTCTAATGGAAGACTTTAGCATATTCGATCGCAAATGATCCCATTAACTCAGCTTCAAAGTCGAAAGAGAGTATTCCTAACCGACAGGCAACACATGATAATATTTAAGCCTGTGTCAGAAATAATTAATCAACCTTATTGGTACACGACGATATCAAACTAATTAATCCACACATGATAAATAAGCAATGTCACTCAATCATTATCAAATTAATTGCAATCTTTTTTTATCCATGAGGATCCCATCATAATTCTATAAATTACTTCTGAATAGACCTTCTAATTTTCTAAGAGGCCTGTCTAAAAGACTATCCATGTATATATATACATATAAAGACATATATATATATCTTCATGCATAATAACCAACATAAATTTTATTTTGTCCCAGCATGCGGGTACGCCATGCATATATATTTAATTGTTTTGCACATTTATATGCACGAACCCAAGCCGACCTCATGATAATGCATGTACCAAAACGGTACTAGGTGCTCTTAATTAATCAGATACATGTTTTCTCTTATCCTCTCCTCTCTCAAAAACATCACAATGAATAGGGGGCATAAAAATTATTGTTTTGATCGGCATGAATCGTGATGATCATCATGATGTGATGGTCTCTCAAAAACATCAGAGGGCATAAAATTACGATTTAAGGAGGTTGGCTCATTAAAGAAGAGAGGGGACGTGGTCGATTAGACAGCCAACTAGACGTATAGCTACGGACTATATACATTATTGTAATAGTATTAATTAGTAGTGGCCACTGGATCAATATGAACTATTGCTCGTTCAAGCTCTACAATATTAATTCTAGACACAAATGTAGAGCTTCCCATATGTTAGAAGTTCGAATTTGTTCTTCATCGTCAAGTTTCTGAACTGTAATAATGTTTATAAGTTTTTGAAGATGAGCTTTATCCAAACTCATTTATATCATTATATTAAAGCAAGATTTTTGCGCATGATGATTGATTTGGACCCATCTACATAATAATATGCTATGTGTAAAGATGGCATATTTCCTCACAGATGTCGAATCATTAATGGAGTTTGAAATTGGGATGGGGACATTTTCTTATCCTCGAGTCGGGGTCAGGGCAGGGGCAAGGGAACACTCCCCGCCCCCATATACATATTTCAGAAAAAGTTTTTAAGTAATGTATTTTTAACATATGTATTCTAGTATTATCATAATCTTTAATGTTGTTCTATGTATTTACTCGTTAAAATTTGGTTTCTTTTGTGAGATCATTTAATTTATGATGAAATTCAACTTTTTTTTTTTTTTTTTGTTTCTAATTAACTTGTTAAAACTTTTTGTAGATTATGAATATTATGATGGAAACTTGGGCCGGGTATAGGGAAGACACTCCCAATGGGCCGGATTTTCTAACCCAGATTCCCAAGCCCCAAATTAACCCAACATACTCTTTCTTAGGCGTAGACGAGGATGAGAAAATATTATACGCCAAACCCCACTGTCATCCCATCCCTAATCAAGTATGAGAGAGGTTGTTAGAAGTGAATTTGAAAATATATATATATATATATATATATGTATACGTGCTTGCTTTTGTTTTGATCTTTAACATACTTAATACAACATATCGAAATGAAAAATGTAACATAAAATTAATTCGACATTTTCAAATATTAATTTAGGACTCCAATAAAATATAATATATATATATATATATATTAATCTAGGACAACTAAATTTTTTAATGTTACACCGTCAATATATTATATTAAATAATTGTTATAAAATAATTAAGCTTCTCACTTTATGTATAAATAATTAGCTAAACATATGAATTAGAAATCAAAATAGAGATTTAAATATAGGTCAAATTGGACAGGCCAGCCCGTGAGCCAACTCGGATAGATGCCTCAACAAGTGTTCTAGGTCCACATGCCAATCCATATGGTCTTTTTTATTAATATCAATTTTTTGTAAAAATTCCATATAAAATTGCAATATTTTTTCAATAAATGTGCAGGCATTTCCCTTTTCTTTTTTTCTTTTTTTTTTTTTAACTTGAGAATGAGGAAATTTATAACTCTACACTTTTATGTGGAGTTAAATGCGGTGTTACCATTAGGTTACTTTTTTTTATTTTGGTTTGTATGGATCGGATCGGATATCCCATATTTGCAACTGTAGATCGAAGCTATAAGATGAGCTTCTTCAGCACAACACCACACCAAGCTAGCTATATATATATATATATATCCTAGACTTTGGTAAAGTTACTTTCGCTTGATAATAATCTCACACGCACAGAATCATCATCGTAAAGACCAAAAAAGCAGAAAGTTTAGTAATATGCGCATGTGGAACCTCCATATGGAAAGACTAATAACTTTTCACTAGTCTCAATAACCAAAAACTAAATTGCATTTGACAGAACATATACATATATGTACATTTATACATATACATATATATATATAGATATGATATACTTTTGGTAGTTCGTGAGAATACAAATATCTCCCACTAGCTAATAATAGCTATAGCTAGTCATTGAAACAATTAACAAAAAAAAAAAAAAGAAAAAGAAAAAAAAAAAAAGGAAAGAACCACACTTGGATTTTAGACTACAAGGTCTCTATTCTAGGCGTGGGTTTTGTTTTTCTTTTAGACTTTTTAACTTGTTAGAAAGGGAATTCTAGTCTTATAAGCAAACCATACCCACAAAGCAATATCATATTAGCAATGAAGTTAGGTCCACGCTTTGATAATTTCAATATTTAGCTCGTGAAGTTAGGCACCGATAGTAATTATCTTTGCTTTTTAATTTTATGTGTCTTTTTGCAAGATTTACATTTGGGGGAAATTGAAATGTTCAAAAATTTCCCCTTTGTACGATTACTTATTAAAGGGGGCAATTGTACTCTAGCTTTTTTGCTCACAAGGCGGGACCAAATTATCTAGATGAGTTTTACCCGGCCTACATAATGAGTTATTAAAATAAATAAATTAGTATAGAATATGGGTCGTCCACATTATAAATTCAGCCAGCATAGAGTTATTAGACTACGATATATATATATATATATTTTTGGGAAAAGAATAGAAATTGACATGAATATATCTTTCAATTTCATTTTTTTGAAAAATATAGTAAATGATATCTTTTCAAAAATGAATTAAAGTAATTAGCTAGGATTTAAATTATTTAAAATGACTAAAATGAAAGAAGAGTACGTATTTACCGTAAAGATCGAAATGGAAAGCTTGGTAATTCAGCCAAATTTTATTGGATTCGGTAAGCACAAAAGCTTGGGCTCTGTTACCACCACATCTTTGCCGATAAATAAACCCTTCTAGAAGCCAATTTTTCCTTTCCCCTTACGAAAAACATGTGAAACTGCATAACAGACATTTTTAAAATAATTAAGCGTATTGTTTCACATCAAGAATTTTAACAATCAACTTAGTCAACATATTATTCTAATGGAAGACTTTAGCATATTCGATCGCAAATGATCCCATTAACTCAGCTTCAAAGTTGAAAGAGAGTATTCCTAACCGACAGGCAACACATGATAATATTTAAGTCTATGCCAGAACTAATTAACCAACCTTATTGGTACACGACATTATCAAACTAAATAATCCACACATGATAAAGAAGTAATGTCACTTGATCATTATCAAATTGATTGCAATATTTTTCTATCCGTGAGGATCCCACCGTAGTTCCGTAAATTACTCGGCAAATTGATCGACTTTACCGAGTGGACCATTATAACATAAGCACAAAATCAAGAGCTTAAAAAAAAAGTTGAGAAGAGGGTGAGCTGCAGCTATCATGATAAATGGATGTGTCGAAATATTTCTTTGTGATAATTTGTCCTGTGTAATCTGGGGATGCAAATAAACGAATACCACAACTTTTTTGGAGGAAAAATCAATTGTAGGCCAAAAATGTCGTCTCTAATTTAATTCTTATTGGTCGACTTTACTGAGTAGGGACGTAAATGTGGTCCTTTAGTGGATAAGAGATTAACAGAGATTGGCTAGGAAAAATTTCCTCGCTATAGGTCTATGCCGAGGAACCGCCACTTATAGCGAGGAAATATGTCCTTGGCAAAGTGCCTTTTTTTAGTAGTGTCTCATTGGCTGCTTCTCTTAGGTTACTATATTTATGTTCCTTTTGGTCAGTATCTGATCTGGCCAAATTTGTTTTTTATTTTTGGTACACTGAATTTTAGCTAAAATTTAGCTCTGTTATTTTATTTTTCCGTCTTAAAGTAAAATGTTATAGATTATTTTTTATGACCTATTTTTCTTATAAGGAAAAACCGAAAGTACCTTGGTATTGATTATTATTGAGAATTTGCCTTCTGGATTTGCATTGTTCGTGTCCTTTGATCATAATTCAAACGGTTTAATTTTCTCCATTATATAATTACTATGATTTTAAGTTTAATTATAGTGTCCTGACACCTGATAATTTTCATGTTGAAATTTAGACTACATCTGTTACAATAATATTTTCAAAATATAAGAAAAATGAATGTCATGTTGAAAAAACTAGAGCGTAAATCGTTACAAATCCTTGGTCATTATTTGACGAGTGGAAAAGGGAAAGGAAAGAAATGGAATCTTGGTTGTTTGGTATAGAGAAGAAATTGGGATGAAAGGGAAATTGAAAATCCCCAAGTCCCACTACTTTTTAATCCTTCCAACTTTGAGAGAAGAAAAATGGATGTAAAATTTTTGATAAAGCAAATGTAAGTAAAATATCTATTTCACCTTAATGTATCATCATCTCCTAATTTATATAAGGTTATAATTGTAAATTGTATTTGATTAGATATTTTCTTTCATGTTTTTTTTTTTTTCCTATCAAAACATGATGGAAAACCTCTTTTCTTTTCATCACCTAGAGATTTTATTACTCATATTTTATATCACTCTTACTAGACATAGCATAAAGTTCTAAGAGAAAATATGAAATTTCTCGTTAAATCTTATTACCCGTCAAGCTTTCAAAAGAAAGATATCATGAAAGAAAACGTGACTTCATGCGAAAAGAGAGAGTTCAAATATTCCCCGTAAAAAAAAAATATATATATATATATTTATAAAATAAAAATAAAAATAAAAATGGAAGGAACTACTCATTGTAAAGGTAAGCTGTGTGTAGAAACGCCACGAGATTAGCTTTTCAACTAAAGAAAGGCAATTTGCTAAAAAATCTTAAATCTTTATATATGTTGGTCAATCTCGTTTCTCACCTGGAGACTCTCTCTCTCTCTCTCTCTCTATATATATATATATATGTAATTATCTAGCATCATAATTAATTACCTGGATGTTGATTTATATTTTGAACTCATTGGGTATACAAAAACCAGAGTTGCCCTATATATCCTTAAATCTTTTGAGTAATTAATCCGGATTCTTTTAATGATATGACCTCTTGTTTTTATATTGTTGATAGGAAACAACTTTTTAATCGTTGAATTTAGTTTTTCATTGATGATTTATGATGTGCATATTAAAATTTATTGCACGAAATACAAAACTGTTTCCAATTATATAAATCCGGTAGTTGAAAAATTAATCATACTTCATAGGGAATACAAAAACCGAGAGTAACCCTATATCATTTAGATATTGCGAGTGAATAAACCTATTGAAACCTTGATGAATGTGGGATTAAATTCTAAATTATCTCTGGTTTGAATCTCAAGAGACGTTTCCATGTTAATAAGAGAAATAATCTCACTATAGTATAACTTTAATTTAAGAGCAACTTGTTAGTGACAGGATAAGGGATTGTTCTCGAACAAAAATTGATGACCATACATAATGCAAGACAAAATTCATGAAAATTGCGAATATCTGACATATTTATGACATGAAAATTAACCTAAATATCACATGAAAATTGCGAATATCTGACTATCTTTTCCTCAACTAATAAAATCTATTTTGACTCAAATTTATATCATATATTATATACTTCGCGGTGTTCAAAAATAGGAAAAAGAAAAGGCAATTACTGGTCGGCAAATATAAGGGAAAACGAAATAAACGTGGAAGCTAGTACCCGCGGTGATTCTTGAGATTATTAGTTAAAACAAATATGAACAACATATATATATATATGCTTACTTAGGGGTGGCAATTCGTATCACATGTCGGATTCGTATCGTGTTAGAGCCGTGTCGAATTTTTTCTTCCCCAACCCGAACACGACCCGTGACACGAAAACGACTCGAAATCGCAACACAAACACGACACGAACCTATAATGGGTTGACACGACACGAACTGAACTTGACTCACGACATGAAATCGACCCGCAATACGAAATTGACCCGCGACACGAAATTGACCCGAAATTGAAACGAATTTGACATTAAATTGACCCGAAATTGACACGAATTTGACACGAAATTCGGGTTGGACCCGAAATTGACACGTCATTTGACCTGAAATTGACACGAAAAAATTCGTGTCGTGTTCGGGTTCTACAGGTCCAACCCGAACATGACACGAATTTTTCCGTGTCAATTTCGAGTGACCCGAAATCGACACGACCACTATTTTTTCCAAGAAATTCGTGTCGTTTTCAATTCGTGTCATCGTGTCGCGACCCGTATTGCCATTGTGGCAATTCGTGTCACGTGTCGGATTCGTATCGTGTTAGAGCCGTGTCAAATTTTTTCTTCCTCAACCTGAACACGACCCGTGACACGAAAACGACTAGAAATCGCGACACAAACACAACACAAACCCATAACGGGTTGACACGACACGAACCGAACTTGACCAGTGACATGAAATTGACCCGCAATACGAAATTGACCCGCGACACGAAATTGACCCGAAATTGACACAAAATTTGGGTTGGACCCGAAATTGACACGAATTTGACATGAAATTGACCCGAAATTGACACGAATTTTACACGAAATTCGGGTTGGACCGGAAATTTTGACACGACATTTGACCCGAAATTGACACAACTTTTGACCCAAAATTGACACGAAAAAATTCGTGTCGTATTCGGGTTCTACGGGTCCAAGCCGAACACGATACGAATTTTTCCGTGTCAATTTCGGGTAACCCGAAATCTACACGACCACTATTTTTTCCAACCCGAACCCGCGAAATTCATGTCTTTTTTGATTCGTGTCATCGTGTTGCGACCCGTATTGTCACCCCTAATGTGGCAATTCATGTCACGTGTCAGATTCGTGTTGTGTTAGAATCGTGTCGAATTTTTTTTTCCCAACCTGAACATAACCCATGACACGAAAATGACTCAAAATCGTGACACGAACACGACACGAACCCATAACGGGTTGACCCGACATGAACCGAACTTGACTCGCGATACGAAATTGACCCGCGACATGAAATTGACCCGAAATTAACATGAAATTCTGGTTGGACCCGAAATTGACACGAATTTGACATGAAATTGACCCGAAATTGACACGAAATTCGGGTTGGACCCGAAATTGACCCGAAATTGACACGAATTTGACACGACATTTGACCCGAAATTGACACGGAAAAGTTCATGTCGTGTTCGGGTTCTACGGGTCCAACTCGAACACGACATGAATTTTTCCGTGTCAATTTCAGGTGATCCGAAATCGACACGACCACTATTTTTCCCAACCCGAACCTGCGAAATTCATGTCGTTTTCGATTCTTATCGTCGTGTCGCAACCCATATTGCTGCCCCTATGCTTACTCTTAATTTCGCTTTGGACTATTCAAATATTTGAAATTATTAACTTAGTTATTAGCTTCTTGTA
>JAFMPE010173373.1:156-18731 GCA_024759925.1 Ficus religiosa
TTAAAAATTTTAGTAATTTTAACTTTTGTAGTATGAATATGATTTTGAAAAAAAAAAAATTTGTGTATTTTTAGAACCGAACATAAATAAGTGTTAAGACTAAATTAGATAAGAATAAGTAACTTAGTTAACGGTCCGAAAAGTCAGGTCGTTACACGACCGGCATGGTTGGCGGATTAGACACTTCAGATTGTTTTTCTTAGAGAGTTCAACTAGTCTTAAAGCTATTGTGTTGGTCAACAGTTGGCATATTCTCTTGGTAAAATGGCATGTCCACATCTTTCTTTGCACATAAACCACGCACCATCTCTTTTAATTATTCAATTTCGCGTCTCATTGATAGTACTTCAGTATCTCTATTTGAACTTCGCTTTTGGGTGAAATACTAAGACTGCTTTACAAACTTCGATTGACCATGGTTACGTCCTAGGTGTTTGGGTTTGGATAATGCTTGGGTTAATACATCATTAGTGCCAATGGATTTGAAATTGCCTTGGCTCTCCTATGTATTGTACTCCACCTATAGAAGAATTAAAAGCACCCATTATATAAAAGTGTTATAAGTGGCTCTAGTGATGAAGAATTTATTATTAATTCGTAAACATACTATCAACTTATGATGGATCCTTTAACTCACCATCTTTTCCTATACATGATTTTAGCCACAACCTATCTCTTTTGTCCTATTTGCCAGTCTTCTTAAACTGTAATTTACCATCATTAGTATACATGAATAATTAAAAAATAATTTTAAAACAATTTATTAGAAACAAAATTAAATGACATACCAATTTTTGGTCAATCTTTCTATATCCGTCTCGGCCTCCTCTTGATGTGTATTCGTTATTGGCTCTTATTTCGCTTCCATGATCTAAAAGTTGTTGGAATTGTAAGGATATTCTATATTGAATGAATTTTACCCAATCATCTTCTTCTATATTATGGTAGTTGTCAATAAGCCTTTGAGGCCGTTTTCACACACTTTCTTTTGATTGAAAGTCCTCGACAAGGGTCTTGTAAAGATCATGTCGAAAATTCCTTGCAACTTCACCACATGATTTTAAAAAAACACTTCGAAACCAGTCATCCACGGTGAAAAAAGTAATAGTTTCTTTCCAAATTAGGTCTTTCATTTCTTCTAAATCACAGGATCTCTAATCTTGTATCTATATTGGAACGTGTTCTCGAGCGATTGCACCAATCTAACTCATCAATTCATCACCATACTTCCCTTCCGGTTGTCCTTTCTCATCAAAGATGACTTCAATTCAATTACCTGTTTTCCTTACCATATGGACTAGTTTCATTAGAGTTGCACTTCATTTACCATCGGCGTTGGGATTAAATGAGTTTTTTCTTCATGGTCTTCCTTTTCTGCATACTCCAACTCTATTTTGTGTCATTTTTTATTCCAACGCTCACCTATATTTGTTGCAACATTAATACACAAAAAAAACAAATAATTAGTCCAATTTAATCAAATCAAAATTCAAATTCACCAAGAACGTTAAAAAATCTGAGCATACTACACTAGAAACTAATTCCATATGATTAACCAAACAAAATTCCCTTTTGACATTTTATCGAGCATGTGGTGGGTGGAAAAAAATACAGATAATATAATCTACAAATATCTTTAATTGCCCAAAATTTACACAAAATATTCATCTACTAAGAGCAAAAAAAAAAAAAAAAAAAAAGAACAACAATAAATACAAAAATTACACTCCAAGCAAGTTACTAAAGAATTGTGTGTTTGTTTTTCTGTTGGAAAACAAGAAATTGAGCAATATGGAAGTCACCTTGCCTTTCTTTGATGAAAATAGTCAAGGCCTTTCTTTTGATGCAAAAAATCTGAGCATAAAATACTAGATACTAATTTCATATGATTAACCAAACGAAATTCCATTTTGACACTTCATCAAGCATGTGGTGGGCGGAAAAGAAATACACATAATAGAGTCTACAAATATCTTAAATTGCCCAAAAATTGCACAAAAATTCATCTACTAAGAGCAGCAAAAAAAAAAAAAAAAAAACTAAAAAATTGAACAACAATAAATACACAAATTACACCCTATGTTACTAAAGAATTGTGTGTTTGTATTTTTGTTGGAAAACAATAAATTGAGCAATTTGGAAGTCATTTTGCCTTTCTTTGATGCAAAATAGTCAAGGCCTTTCTTTTGGTGCAAAAAATCCGAGCATACTATACTAGAAACTAATTTCATATGATTAACCGAATGAAATTCCATTTTGAAACTTCATCAAGCATGCCGTGGGCGGAAAAAAAATGCACATAACATAGTCTACGAATATCTTAAATTGCCCAAAAATTGCACAAAATATTCATCTACTAAGAGCAACAATAAAATAAAAATTGAACAACAATAAATACACAAATTACACTCCAAGCAAGTTACTAAAGAATTGTGTGTTTGTATTTTTGTTGGAAAACAATTAATTGAGCAATATAGAAGTCACCTTACCTTTCTTTGATGCAAAATAGTCATCGCCTTGATGGGAAGACAAGGTGGTAGTGGAGGTGGCGGCAGTGTTGATGGAAAAAGGAGAGAGAAGGGAGGGTGGTGTTGAGGGCGACGGGAGAATGAGAGAGAGGGGACGGTAGCGTTGCGAGCGACGGTCGAATGAGGAAGAGGGGAGGGCGGCAGTGGCATCGTCTGTAGGTGGGCAAAGGAAATAGTGGGTATGAGATATCTTTGAGTGGTCGAGAGGGAGAAAGATGAAAATGATACGAAAGGATGAAGAAAGTGGATTTAAGTTAAGGGTTTACACACAAATTTCAAAGCACAAAATTTCAAAATTTCAAATGAATTTTCGAAATATTACACGACAGTTTCTAGTTGAAACCATCGTGTAATTCTCCTGGAAGATACGATGATGGTTTTTGTAAAAAACCATCATCGTATCTAGATGATTAGACAACGGTTTTGGCAAGAAACTGTCATGTAATCCAAGAAGCATGAAGCGGGCTACATCGCACTAAACATCCACTGCAGTACTTTAAAAGGCCGAGAGCTGGACTTTACAGGCTACAGCGCACAAAAGGCCTACTACAGCGTGCCTCCTAAGCCCTAGCCACCAGATGCGCGCTACAGCCCCTATTTCATCCGTTGCAGTGCCCGCACACATGGATGACTGATTTTAAGGTGAAAATGAACTAATTTTTAAGGGATATAAAAGGAAAAGGTGCGAAAAAGAAGGGAGTTTTTGGAGACCCAAAACCTCAGATGAAAAAAGAGAGAAAACTTCTAGGTTTTGAGGGCTTTTCTTGCATATTCAAGGAGATTGAAGACTTGTGAGCTTGTTCTTCAACTAGTTCTTCTTCTTTCTACTCTTTTCTCTCTTTGTAGCTCTTGAACTTGCATTTACTCTTTGATTTCGTGTTTGAATATGGGTTTGATGTTTGTTTCAAATTTGGTTATGGATTTGAGAATTTTGATGTCCAGCTATACAAATGGGACAACCCATAGAACTCTTTACTGAATAATCAGATAGGTTTCCATAAGTGGGAAAGTCATTAATTGTCCACATCAACATTGTACAAAGTATGAATGTCTCGTGATGGTAAGCATTTCTAACTTCGATCCCCATTTTCCCATAAACTCTTTAGATCATCGATTAGCAGTGCCAAGTACATATCAATGTCATTCCCTAGTTGTTGAGGACCAAAGATTAATAAAGTCAACATCAAGAACTTCCGATTCATGCTCAATTTTGGAGGAAGATTGTAGTTGACAAGTATGACAGGTCAAGTGCTATGCCTACTACTCATATTACCATGTGGGTTCATTCCATTCACTGATAAACCAAGATGTAGATTTTGTGGTTCCGCACTAAATTAAGGATGATCGTCATCAAAGTCTTCCATTGTGGTACATCGGTTGGATGTCTAAGCATACCATCTTTAACACGTTTATCATGATGCCAAGTCAAATTCTTGGCGTCATGCTGCAGATATGGTGCCAGAAGAATGTAGCATGACACCTTTGCCGGCAATCCTTTGGTACCATTCATTGGCTTCTTACCCTTCTTCCATCTTGACTCTTTACAAATTGGGCATTCATCTAAATCCTTATCCCCATTTCGGTAAACAACGCAATCATTTGGACATGCATGAATTTTTTCGTATTCCATTCCCAAAGTGCTCAACGTCTTCTTAGTTTCATACATATTAGTCGGTATTTTATTATTAACCAGTAGAACCTCTCTTAGAAATTCTAAAAGAGTCATGAAACTAGAATTTGTCTACCCTCCCGATGCCTTCATGTTCCATAATTTGACCAATGCGTACAATTTCGTATATTTAGTGCACCCGTCATACAAAGGTATCTCGACATCATTCATTATTGCATCAAACAACTCTGAACGATGTACAGAGTGTTCTTCCAAATCATTAATCATATCAAGCAAATTATCTCCTATATCTTCCTCAACAATATGTTCTTTTCCTTTGTTCTTCGACGTTAGATTCAAACAAATTTCAACGTGTAAATACCATGTTTGGTATGAACAAATAATCCCATGTGCAAGCAAATGTATTCTAACTTCATCAACTAAATGAGACCTATGATTTCCACAATCCACACAAGGACGCCGAATCTTATCATTTTTCACATGAGTTTTGGCAAATGACAAAAATTCTTCAACGCCATCTTGATATTTTCTAGTCAATCTATTATCCCACATTCATTTTCGATCCATTTGCAAGAACCCAACCTAAATCCAAATTAAAGATCATAAAATTCATTCAATAATCAAGTTTTTCTAATTAAAATAATACATATTAAGCTTTTGGCATAATTTAACAAATCATACTTCCAAAGAAACAAAAAAAAAAAAAAAAAAAAGAATCTACAACTTTAGATTTCTAAAACATCTACAATGAATTAATACAAAATAACTTAAAAGAGTAAGTAATAATCACTTACAAATAATGACTAAAAGAGAGTGTTGGTATGGTGGACGGTGGTATAGATGTTGAACAGCAGTGAAGGATCTGGTTTCGGAGGTTTCTGTAATGTTTTTCGCGGCTGTAGAATTGTTTTACAAAATAAAATCAGGGCTAGTAGGGATTGTTAAAACTAAGAGTTTACATGACGGTTCATTTTAAACCATCCTGAGATTACATGACGGTTTATTGAAACTGTCATGTAATCTCTGGTTTACATGATGGTTTTAAGAAACCATCATTTAATTAAGTTTTAGTTGATGGTTTTTGATAAACCGTCATGTAATGTCCGTTGTCTAAGCCAACTTTTATAGTAGTAGGGAAAATTCCTTGAATTCCTCCACAGTCATATGATCGAGCATGTAAAAAGCTCTTTCTAAAAAACATCTACAATAAATGGAATATTAATATTCTAATCGATCAAGAAACAGTCACTCACAGCACATAGACTGTAATGAACTCCATCTAGAAATAAGATTAATGGAACCAATAAACCTATTCTGCTAGAAAATAACTTAAGCATAACACACACAAAAACAAACCGGAGGTGGGGGAACTACCTCCTTCATTACAAAATTAAAACTAAAACACAAAAACAAAACATGAATATAAAATAACATCGACCATAAAATTCTCACTCCATGTGCAATAACTATTGTATCGCATACCACAACTCAGAGGAAATCAATCGGTTCGATTGGAGGTGAGAGATCGCCGCACCAATCATCAGAGATATCACCAAAGTCTTGTCAGATCCCAAACCATTGGAAGCTCATTGGGCCAGATTTGGTCGAGAAACTCCCAACTAAGACCCTCTGACTCTATCCCCCGTTGAAATCATCGAACTGTCGATCACCCTTGGTAGTTGCCATGGCGGCGGCAATGGAATTGTCACACAAAGGGAAACCCTAGTATATGAGAAATTTGAGAGAAAAAAAGAGAAGAAAGAAAGACACCCAAAAAAACCCGAGAGGGGGTAGTGAGAATGTGAATTTGAGAGAATTTTGTTGTGATTTTAGTTTAATTATCCTTTTGACACAATCATTTATTCTGCTCAATTCAACCGTTATGATTGCATGTTAACAGGCATTACTTTGTTTACTATAAATTGTAATTATTTGTTTGAGTAGGAAAGTACCGATATAGTTGAGTTTTAGCTGAAAACTGAAGGGCGTAACACAAATACATAATTGTAATTGATTAAAACCAAAGTAATTACTATCACTAAGTATTATAACCGTTTGAGTAAGAAAACTATATGAATGTATTAAAAAGGTAACTTAACTATTACTGGTGGTCATTATGATATATAATTAGTCGAACATTGGGTTTCAAAGTTCTGAAGTCAAGTAGGAATGAAGGCATTCTCGTACTTCATATATTTATTACACTAAGAGATCCACATATAAAAGAATTTCCCGACATGACAGTGCCATATAATGAAGTCCTTCAAAGTATTTCTACGCTTGAAATAAAAATTTTCAGGAGTGCTATTTAAATTAACAAGCATTCAAACCAAATTGACACCTATAACCCAAATAGCCAAATTGCAAAAGTTTGGTGGTAGAAAAATAGAGACGAACCCAAGGGGCACAAAACCTCATAACTCAACTCTAATAACCTATTAAAATCAGCTATCAACTAACAAAAAATGAAGTCATGGGTGAATTAGTTGAAATTATGCCTTTTAAAATCATAATAAACCTCATGAAAAACCGTACCAGTAAAACTCGAAGGAAATATATAAGAAAAGGGAGTGTTTATAATAGAAGGGACAATTAAAAATAGAAAAAACACAATCTTATTCACAATCTTATGATTCTAATTTTTCTTTAGAAGTCGATAATTTTCAGAACTCCTTTAAGATAATTCTACTCCTAGCTATTTTGAAATTTCTTCATATAGTAGGAAGACTACAACAAAATTCAATGGAATATTCGATGAAATACGAAGAATTAAAACGTAGCAACACTTATTTACAATTTGTTCTTAAAATGTATTAAACGTTCTTGGAATCTTGAGATGTTTTTGAGTGGTTCCATTCACACTTACTATATGTATTGATAAGTACCCTCATTAATTTACAAAATATTCTTATTAGAATTTTATCTTTCAATAAAATTACGTTAAGAATTAAAAGTGATGACTATATCCCCACAAAAATATTCTTTTTTATATAAATTAATTAAAAACAGCTACCCCAAATAAAATTATAAATTAAAATAATATATGTTAAAGAAATAAAAAAGATTCCCAAAAATTTAAGTAACGTTAAATTTTTTTTTTTATAAATCCTAAATTGTGCTCGTCAAATTCTTTCTTAAGAAATCTTATATTTAAATGAAAATTTTAATGGAGGTTTTGACCGAAATTAATTTAAAACAAAAAAAAACAAAAAAACAAAAAAACAAACAAACACACCTTGTCTCTTGAAGAGCAAGTATCTTTTCAAATACGTATTTCTAACTGTTTATTTCAATAATATTATATTTGTTTTCTTTGCTTTTGGCATGTGAAGAATTTCTATTCATTAAATTCTAAGTCGCTAAAAGAACTTTTTTTTTCTTTCATTTTTTAGAATGAGGATTTTTTTCTCTTACTTAGATTCTTTAATTTAATTTACCTTTAACAAAATATATTAAAATTAAAATGAAAACTGTATATATGAGAGAGTTAAATCTGATATTGATAAAAGTATCTATTAAATGATAGATTTTCTTATTTTATATTAAAAATATATATTAATTGGGGGTATACATAAATATTACTGGTGCAAAATATAACAAAAATCTCTCTCTCTCTCTCTCTCTCTCTCTCTCTAATTCTCAAACTAAAATACGCAAATGTTATATGACAAGTTGAAGTTTTCATTCTTATTGTTATTTGCTCAAGATTGATTATAACCAAAAAAAAAAAAAAAAAAATTAAGCTTTTAATTTATCATGGAAGGTCAAAGTAGGTCACTTTTTTTTTAATTTTTTATTTTTGGTAAGGATTATTCCTCATTAAGTCACTCGAAGGAACAAAGTCTGAAAATGCTAAGAGCGTGACACCACTTGGGGGAACGCCTGGTATAGTCGATAGAAAGATAGCCTCGATAGATTGATATTTTAGCACAAGTGGTGTAAAGTTCAACAAGCTCCTAGCCAAACTAGCTCAAGCTCTTTAAAAGGCACTCCTTGCCATGGATGAGTGAGCAAGCATGGTATTTAAAGCTTCTTAAACTTTCAATCAAGTGACGATCATATGCTAAGATATCAAAACCTAGAAGATACATTAATATCAACTATACCAGTGTATGAATTTAGAGTTTCATTTGGATCGTTGTATAGGATTATAATAGTATTATACAGGGACTCATTGAAGTATATCAGAAGTGGGTTTTGAAAGACATGTTTTGGAAAAACTGGAAAATATTATTCAAAGAGTTTTTCTTACAAGTTCTCGAGGTTACTTCTCGAGGAAGGGAAAACAGCTATTTATAGAGGAGGGGAGTACATTACTTCTAGAATTTCAAATATGGAGTTCAAACCTATTTTATAGAATATTACATGCGAAAAGTGATTCTGAAAAGAGAGCATCTACTTTTTACAAAAGAAAAGAAAATATTCGATTCTCTGGACCATGGGGGTTGAGCTGATGGACTGAGAATCTTATCCTGCTGGGGCTGATGGGGCATTAATGCGAACTGATGTAAGGGCTGACATCGAAGCTGTGCTGAGCTATTGAGAAATTTGGTGAGCTGGTTGTCAAGCAAGTGCTGAATGACATAAAGGTTGATGTCACCATTTGAAATTGATGGGCTTGTGATATGGGTTGATATTTGGATCCTGGAATTGATCATAGTAATCGTATCCTTCTAATCCATAATATGCTCATTCATCTGTGGGGTCTTGGGTTAGTCCGTTGCAACTAGGCCTTGGCTGAGTACAGAATCCTGGCAAATCTTCTTCTAATGGGCTCACTAGGCTCTTTGGTTGCTGGGTTCTTCTTCATCATCAATGATGGTGAGATATGAGAACTGATGAAGATTGGGAGAAAGGTTGGGACTAGCAAATGGACTAGTATCACTAATAACTGGGGTGATATTGGTATGATAGTCGTCGAGTTCCCTTGTGAGCTATAGCATGTATTCGTCTGGAAGAATTTCCCATGAAGCATTTTCAGTCGAAGAGGGCCAAATTTTTTCTGGAATAATTCCGTTTTGTAGGAATGATTGCTTTTGAAGACGTCTATACACAGGGCTATCTTCTCTGAAGGGGCTTTCGCCTTAGGTGAACACTTCAATTTTTGGATGAAAATTTGGGGTGGTTCCTATGAGTTCACAGTTGAGGCTGATCAAGAAAATTGTGTAACATTTCAGGGGACAAGCATTGTTGGTATTGAGATTGATTAGGAAGGTCGTAAAGGCCGGTCTGTCACCCTTGATTTTTTTCCCATTCTTGATTCAAGGGCTGTTTCCATTTTGAGATGTGAGCAAACCTGGTGAGGGTGTTGATCTGTGTTTCACAGGTTGATCCATATTCTGGGCTGTCTTGGAAAAGCTGAATGGTGGTGTCAAGTGAAATTGTGGGGACTTCAATAGCAATTGTGTAATAACTCGCTAAATACCAGAAAAAGTTTGATAACTATTTTGGCATGTAGAGAGCATCACAAAAAGGGAGGAGTTTGGCAAATGGATATTTCGGGTGGATTCCAAGATCATGGAAATTTTGGTTTTCCATTTTCTTGATGAGTTGAGTTTGCATTTTAAGGGCACTTTTGATAGTTCTATGTAAGGGCCTGGAGAGCTAATGATGCTGAAGGCATCTCTGGGAAAAGTATCTCGGAGATTGTGGTAGAAGAAGGAAGAAGAGGAAGCCATGTGTGTCTGAGAGATCATGAAAAGGAGTGGGATAGGGTTGTGGATGTGTCTGGCAATGAGATTTATATCTGACCGAGACAAAAAGTCAGGGATGATATTATCTTTTCTTTTAATATGAGTAATATCAAAGGAATACTATGAAAACCATGTAGCTAATCTCAATAATTGGGCATTTACCACTTTGTTTAGTTTGAATTTGAGCATTCCTTTCGAGGCTGCAGAGTCAGTTTCTACCAGAAAGTGGTGTCCAACCAAGTGGAATTCGAACTTCAAAATCCCTTGCTTAATAGCTAAGAGTTCTTTAAACGTTGAATGATGGTGGAGCTGAGAATCTTTGAAAGTACCACTTTTTATCTACACATATGTCTTATTCCTTTTTGATCTTCTTCATGGAGCACTGCTCCCCAATGTCTGTGACTGCATCTGTTTGGAGGATTCTTTTTCCTGTTGAGGGAATCTTCAGAGGTGGCAAGTTCTGCATTTGTCTTTTTAGGTGTTGGACTGCTTCGGTATGTTTTGGGGACCAGACAGGTGGCTCGTTTTTGGGCATTTGTTCCGAGGGGCTATATATTCAGAAATTCGTGGAACAAAACCTCAGAGATAATTAACTATACCGAGAAATTGCTGAACTTGGGTCTTTGTTAGCTAATCTGGGAATTTAACCAATTCATGGGCTATATGGGGCTGGGACTCATAATGTCCATTACTTAATTTCATTCCCAAAAAATAAATTTTGGTTTGGCCAAGTAGCATTTTCTTTTCTTATAGCATCACACCTTGTTGTCTGGTAAGGGCTTTGAATTGGGCCAAGAGGGCTAAATGGGCTTCTTGTGATGGGGAAAAGAGGAGGATATCATCAATGTAAACAAGAGCCTAGTTAAGGATTGGGCCGTAAATATGGGTCATGGCTTTATGGAAAAGGGAATGAGTTGTTTTAAGGCCAAATGGCATGACGGTCCATTGAAAATGGTGATTGGGTATATAGAAAGTTGTTTTGGACCGATCATGAGGTTTGATTCCTAATTGCTAGAATCCCACTTTTAAGTCAAACTTTGAAAACACTTTTGCATTAGAAAGACTTGAAATTAGGGTATGTCTATTAGGTAAAGGGAATTTATCATCAGTAAGGAAGTGGTTGAGAGGTTGATAGTTGATTACCAACCTTTGCTTGCCTCGTATTTGTTCTAATCTCTTGTTCACATAAAATGCATGGCATACCCATGGTGAGTTTGATGGCTTGATCAATCCCTATTGTTAGAGTTCTACACACTCGTCAATTGCCATCTACTGGTGTTCTGCGCTCATTCCTGGTGGCTTGTTTTCGTTGGATTGACATCTTCATTCTGTTTGAAGGAAAGAGAAATAAAGAATGCTTCATTCTTCCATAAAGGCATACTGCACTTCTGTAAGAATTCAGAATGAGTGTTGGCACAAGAGTGTTACACTAGCTTTTCTTTAATCTCTTGATAAGGATCCGAGTGCAATTGAAAGTAGTTTGGAATAGATTTCCATGTAGTAAAATATTACTTGTAAGCCAAACCATGAGGGAGGATTTTCAATCATGGCTTCTTCATGTACAAATCAAAACCTATGATTAAATCTTTTCCAAGTAGTTTGGATCCAATAATCCGATGGACTATGGAACATCTTGGGAAAAATTGTAATTTAATAGGCTTACTGATTAGTTCTGTATAGAAGACTTCTCTATTTGCAGCGTGGAAGAACTGTTTCTTCTTCTTCCAGTGTGCTGGAGGGTGGATGTCTGAATTGATGATGGAATACGAGGTATCTATGTCAAAGAAAGTAGCATCTTTGATGGGGTTGGCGTATTTAGAGGGGATAACCTTCATCTTGATGATTGGGGCTTTCTGGGACATGTGGACAACATTCATTTGGAAGACTTCTCTCACGTTTGTTAATTCATAGTCAAAGTTTGATTGGCTAACTTCAATATCAAAGTCTGAGAGTTGGAGTGCACAGAGAGTCTGATCGTTGATCTCTTCATAAACGGAGAATATGAATTCTACCTCATTATCTGAGAATGAAATTCCAATAACTTCTTTGATATGAGAAATCATCTTTTGTGTCTTGGATTTGGGACACTTTTTCATGAAATGGTTTTTACAAGTGTAGATGAAGCACTAGATTGTTTTTTTCTTTCCAAAGCTTCTTCTTTTGCGGAGAACTTCCATGATCCTTTCTTATTGGAAAAGTTATAGTTTCTCCTGAAGCCTTTCTTTTTACTGAACTTCTTAGACTGTGTCGTGGTTCAGTGGAACATGGAGTGCACGTACATCCTGGAGTAGGATTGGGAAAACACTTAGTGTAAAGTTCTTTATTGATGCAGACTTTATCTAGATTCTTCGTCTACTTCATATATTCTTGGAGAAATTTGTTCTAAGAGCACAACTTATCAAGTGCTCTAAAAACGAGCTGGCATAATTCTCTGAATGTAATGTCTGTGAGGGTATTATTGGTGACAGAAAGTAGTCTGAATGGGATAGAAGACATAAATGCTTGCTTGAGATCTGGATCATTGAGTCCTCCAATGAGGTAGAAGAGGCATGACATCTTTTGAAAATGAACTTATAGATCCTTTTTATTCATTCAGCAACAACGCATCTTGAAGAATTCTGAACGGGCCTGTTCAGTGATCTGAGCCTCTTGTCCACAAAATTCTATGCACAAGTGGTCTAAAGCTCTTTTGACTGATTATGTATGGAGGAACATAAGTTGTCTGTATTCTCTCAAACTCATCTACCAATCCTATAGAATCCCCACGAGTCGTGAGACAAATTAAAGTAGGATTTGTTGAGTTTGAGCATTAGGCTTTTGAACCTCAAGGATAAGCCAAGCTTTAAACTCTTGAAATCTATCTCTTCATTTAGAAGAAGGGATGTCATCGAGAGTAAAAGTCTGGATTTTTCTATTAGAGGTTGTTGACATGATAGGCTGGGGCTGATCCATCGTTTCATCATAATCTTCTTCTGGTTCTGTCACTGCTGGTTCTTGTTGATTAGAGGGCTCCTGAGCCATTAAGTGGGATAGCAGAGGAGCCTGTTCTTCTGTTGTAGGGTAATCAGAAACATCAGAAGACCAATCTTCTTCTTCTTCAGGGATACTTTCTTCATCTGAAGAAGTATCAAGTTGCTGGAGCTGAACCTGTGGTAGATGCTCTTTGCAATGGTCTTGAATCATCTTAATGAGAGGAATCTGAAAGAATTCTTTCTTTTGCACCGTCATCTAGGAGGAAGTTGGTAGCTTGCTTAGCTGAGGCTCTGGTTTTTGGATCTTTTGTTTTCCTTTTTGTTTTTTAAGGAAATCATCTTGGTCAATAAGTTTTTTGAGCCGTAAAACATGATCCTCTTTATGAGGGACCATTGGTAGTAGTTGTTCTTCTTTGCGAATGGTAGCAAACCGACATGGGATTGTATTTGGTGGTGAGAATCCTGTTTGAGCTTGTGCCTAGAGGGCAGTTAATTGTGTCTTCATAGACTTCATTTCTGCTTGTTTTTCTACAAATAATCTATTTGAGAAAGAGCTGGTACTGGCAAGTCTCATGAGCTTGGGTTTTCTGAACTTTTTATTCAAGTTTTTCCAAGAGAGTGTGATTTCATCATTCCAATGTTAGGATGATCAATCTTAGATTCTACCTGGGAAATCTTTTGGTCAATCTTCTAAAGGACTTTATTCTAGGCAATAAGGTTTTCTGATTGCCAATTCAGGACTACCTCTGTAGGGCTAACCTTTTTGGTTGTGTCATCAAGTTGAACAGCTTTTGAGTTGTACACCTTTGGCTGTTGTGTCACCGTTCCATCAACGAAGGTGGTCGATTGGAGCAGAGGATCAGTCGTCATCATAAGAGACTGATGACATCATGTGAACCTGGGGAAGAGCCGTCAGTGATATAGGATTGCAAGGGACTGGAAACTATTGTCCCTGCTTCTGTAGGTACTTTTGGGCTTGTTTGTAACGGGGTAAGACTGGAGAAGCTGTTGGTGAAGACCTTGGAGGAGGAGGAAGCCTTCTTGGATGGTCATCTGAGTCACCATCCCAACCAGTGAGAATTATTGGTTCTGTGGTTCTCGGAGGTGGGGTATGTTTGACTATATAGTCAAATTTTCCCGAGGGTTGTCTAGGAGTACCGATATTCTTGTGGCCATCCTGTAGCTGTTGTTTGAGCCGTCGGCCTGGGCTAATCTGGAAGAAGACAGATATGTGGATATAAAAGTGATACTTTCAAAGATTCCCAGCTCCACCATAATTCAATGTTCAAAAAACTCTTAGCTATTAAGCAAGGGATCTTGAAGTTTGAATTCCACTTGATTAGACACCACTTTCTAGTAGAACAAATGTAGAAGAACTTTTTGTACTGCTTATATTGTTGTTTTAAAGCTTTTTTATTTTTATTTTATTATTTTCTTACGGTCCTCGTAAACTAGGCTGTTAGATGACCAGAATATATTCTTTTCGTCACGACGTCAACCCCAGTGCGTTACACACGTCAAAGGACTGTGGCCAAACCAGGTAAAATAATTTCTGAGGTATCATTTTTAGTCACAACTCATGATACTTCGTTCAGCAAGAAAACCAAGAAAAAAACAAAAAAAAAAAACAAAAAAAAAACCCCTCATAATGCTTCCAATATATAATGTATTTATACTCACACTCATAATAAATTAGTTTGTTGTTTAGATGATTGAAAAGACCCTTGTATTCTTTATAAATGTCATAAGTTTTTTATTTAGTTATGTAAAAAAGAGTAGTCATGTTTAAACTTGCTATATTTATGAATATTCGCATCAAATTATATTTTTTTATTATAGATTTCAAAGCCTCTCACTTTTATAACTACTATTTTTTATAATATCTAATTTAACTCTTTAATATCCAATCTAATTTTTATTTTGGTTTGATTTATTAAAATAAAATCTCTGACAAATATTGATATGTAAAAAAAAAAAAAAACTTTTCCTGTTATAATTAAAAAAAAAAACATTTAAAATACACCTACTGCTTCTTCAATAATTTTTTATCATTTGAAAAAAAAAAAAAAAAAGCTTCATAATGTCTTGATGCTTTCAATTACACAAAATAATAATAATAATAATAATTCAAAATTACCAACCTTCTCATATTTAACAATCACACAATAATATACCCAAACAATATTTGATAAAACGGGTATGAAATCAATTAAAAAAAAAAACCTTATATCGATTGTCTTTTCAAAAGGTTTTCTATTTTTTTTTTTTGGCCGGGGAAAGAGGAGGGGGGGGGGGGGGGGGGGAGGGAGGATTTTGAGAAAGAGTTAAAAAAAAAAATTAGGTTAATAAAAGTGAAGTTAGGGATTATCAATGATGTCTTATTTAATTATTTGATAGAAATTCTGTTTATACCTTGTAAATGTGGAGTTTGTTTTTATTTCTTTAAAAACATACTATATTTATTATTTAGTTTGGGGTGTATAATGGCTAATTTTTAATAGTTTTATTATGAGATGAAATGATAATGAAAATAAGGGCAATTTAGCACCATTTTTTTTTAAATGTCTAAAAACAAACTTATTTGCAAAATTGAACAAAAAATAAAAATAATCATGTTGTGCTGATAAAAATACCCTTTATCTAATTTAAGAAACAAAAAAAAAAGGGTAAATTTTATTCTTAAAATTCTCAAAATAGAAATTTAAATCTCCTTTAAGCATTCTGAGTTTATATTTGCATATTTGAACTCATATTCTTTTAGTACATATATAATTATATCATATTTGTGTCTTTTAGACGTGAACGACTAATTATATTTTGTGAAATTAAAAAAAAATTCATTTATCGGTAAGATTAAACAATCAAAATCAATTATCTATTATTTAAATTAATTGGGTTTTTCACTAAAATATCAAGCCACTTAAACTGTCTGAAATATATAGTTTTGAATTGGTTAATGATATATTGTGATAAAATTTCACCCTCTGATTTACAAAAGACCAAACAAACAAGAAACCAGAGAATCGAACACAAGGAAAAACAAAATTGAAATTAGAGGAACAGATCAAGCTAAGAACAAAAGGATTTACTTGGTTCGGATCAATGATCCCTACTCCAAGGCAGGGAATCGCTGCCTAGTCCAATTCACTACGGTAGAAGCATTCACAAGACTCAACAAGATCTTAAGAGTTTTGAAATTACAATGCTTATCAGTTTCTCACTCTTTCTCTCTCAGATTCTTGATAAACAAGCACTCCTCAAACAACCCCATTTGCAAACCCAATAATGTTCTCGTTTGCTGCAGAGTATACAAAACCATTCAGACTAAAAAATCTAATCACCTAACAGACTATTTATATTACAACAAAACCTATAAGATATTGACACCTGTAAACCCTAACGGTCACATTTAGTTGTACTAAGCTACAGTCCTAATATAACCTTTTAACTACAATTAGGGACACACATGACAGATTTTACCATTAAAAACGCCAAACCATCTTTGTACTTACTAACGGTAGTGTAACTACCATACGAATGTAAAAATTTAAGCATCAAGACATTATGAATTATTATTATTATTATTACTATTATTATTATTTTGTGTAATTGAAATTATCAAGACATTATGAAGCTTTTTTTTTTTTTTTTTTAATGATAAAAAATTATTGAAGAAGCAGTAGATGTATTTTAAATCTTTTTTTTTTTTTGAAAAAAATTATAACAGGAAAAGTTTTTTTTTCCTACATATATATTTGTTATAGATTTTATTTTAATAAATCAAACCAAAATAAAAATTAGAATGGATATAAAAAAGTTAAATTAAATATTATAAAAATAGTGGTTATAAAAGTGAGAGGCTTTGAAATCTTTAATTAAAAAAATAATAATAATTTGATGCGGATATTCATAAATATAGCAAGTTTAAACATGACTACTCTTTTTTACATAAATAAAAAAAAAATTATGACATTTATACAGAAAACAAAGGTCTTTTCAATCATCTAAACGACAAACTATTATGAGTGTTTGCATATGTATATTATACACAGGAAGTATTATGAGGAGTTTTTTTTGCTGAACGAAGTATCATGAGGAGTTTTTGCTGAACGAAGTATCATGAGGAGTTTACGAGGACCTCAGAATTATTTTACCTGGTTTGGCCACAGTCCTTTGACGTGTGTAACACGTTGGGGGTGACGTCGTGACGAAAAGAATGTATTCTGGTCATCTAACAGCCTAGTTTACGAGGACCTTAAGAAAATAATAAAATAAAAATAAAAAAGCTTAAAAACATCCATATGAGCTAGTACAAAAAGTACTTCTACATTTGTCTCGTTAGATCTTCACGATCTTAGCGTTTTCAGACTCTGTTCCTTCGAGGCACTTAATGAAGAATGATCCTTCCTTAAAAAAAAAAAAAAAAAAAAAAAAAAAAAAAAAAAAAAAGAAGATGATCTACTTTGACCTTCCATGATAAATTAAAAGCTTGAATTTTAATTTTAATTTTTTATTTTTTGGTTATAATCAATCTTGAGCATATAACAATAAGAATGAAAACTTCAACTTGTCATATAACATTTTGGTATTTTAGTTTGAGAATTCCACCTTCATTTAGAGAGAGAGAGAGAGAGAAACTTCTTTGATTATATTTTGCACCGGTAATATTTATGTATACCCCCAATTAATATATATTTTTTAATATAAAATAAGAAAATCTATCATTTAATAGATACTTTTATCAATATCAGATTTAACTCTCTCGTATATCTAGTTTCATTTTAATTTTAATGTATTTTATTAAAAGTAAATTAAATTAAAGAATCTAAGTAAGAGAAAAAAAAAATCATCACTCTAAAAATTGAAAAACAAAAGGTTCTTTAAAGACTTAAAATTTAATAAATAGAAATTCTTCACATGCTTAAAGCAAAGAAAAAAAGTAATATGATTGAAATAAACATTTAGAAATACGTATTTTAAAGATATTTGCTCTTCAAGAGACAATGTTCTTTTTTTTTTTTTTTTATTTCGCTCAAAACCTGCATTAAAAATTTCATGTAAATATAAAGATTTATTAAGAAAGAATTTGACGAGCACAATTTAGGATTTATAAAATAAATTTAACGTTAACTAAATTTATGGGAATCTTTTTTATTTCTTTAACATATATTATTTTAATTTATAATTTTATTTGGGGTTGGTGTTTTTAATTAATTTATATAAAAAAGAATATTTCTATTTATAGCTTTGTGGGGATATCATCAGCACTTTTAATTCTTAAGGTAATTTTATTGAAAGATAAAATTCTAATAAGAATATTTTGTAATTTGATGAGGGTACTTTTCACTATAGTGAGTGTTAATGGAACCACTCAAAAACATCTCAATATTCCAAGTGTGACGCCCCGACTTCCCAAGCCGGCTCGTCACCTTGCTTACTTGACTTAAACTTGCGGAAAAATTTGGGAAAATTTTTTTTTTTCTTTAAAACTTTATTTTGAAACCTTTCAAAACTTTCTTTTAAAGCTTCCAACTTGAACTTCATACTCAAGCTCATACTTGCTTGTAGGTACTTACTCGAGTACCGAACTTTCAAACCCTTCTTGAAAGCCATCATAATCAAATTGTAGACCAAACCCGACTTAATGCGGGTCGGTACCACACGAGGCCACTTGTTTGCCATACATGCATCAACTTTATCATACATACATGAAACATAATGAAAACCCTTTTTCATTGCAATATATTTTATA
>JAFMPE010173374.1:0-36220 GCA_024759925.1 Ficus religiosa
GGGTGGGGAGTTGGGGGGGGGTTGGGGGGTTTTGAATCTTAAGGCAGTTTGTTAGTTAATACGATAAAACCTATTTTATTTCGTTAGAAATTTTACTTTCTTATGTTTTCTTTAAGTGTGGTTCTGTGTGTGATTTTATGGACACCCCATCATAATTTTTCATGATGTCGCTTTTTAAATGCACATGATTCATCTTAATTTTAAAACGATTAAATTTATATATTAGAGACCTCTATGTATTTCAAAACTATCCGTAATAATTTCAATAAAATAAACACTTATTTTACTTTTATTTAATTTAATATTAACCATTGTCCATTTCTAATAAAACAAATTGTAAATGAAAAATAAGTTTGTTTAGCTTTTTTTTTTTTTTTTTTTCTTTTTTCTTTTTTTAAATAAGTTCGTTTACATGGGATCTTTCCAAAATTTTCAGACAAGCCAAGCAAATTGTTGAGGGAGGGAAAAAAAAAAAAAATCCAAACTGTAAAGGTTTTACCAAACCGGTTGTTCTGAGTTGTAGATCAATAGATTTTCAATGATATAATAATTCAATCATAAATTATTAGAGGAAAACTGAAGACAATAATGGAGGACTTCATGATCATCAAATTAAAGTAAAGACATTATTGCTAGTATTTCTACTCACAAGTAATATAGCAATATTCTAATGCATTATTGGCAAAGTTTTGCAATCTCCAAAGAACCAGGGTAAGGCAATTATTTTTATCGTAATCAAGGATTAGGGAGAAAAAGGATAATTTAATTCGGTAGCCAATTCATAATTGACTAGATTGGTCTTTTGCGGGGCCTTAATTTAATAACTAAAAGAAAAAAAAAAAAAAAGAAAAGAAAAGAAAAGAAAAGGTATTTGCCAACACAGCCCTGCGTGGCATTCATATGTATCCACACACTAAATTATTGGAGTAGAGATGTTCGTGGCCACATGTAAATGATGATGACTGAGCCCAAGAAAACACACATTCTTTTGTTAAACCAAAAAAGTTTCAAACATTGATTGCCTTTTGTCTCCCTCGTGGTTCCTTCCTTCCATCGCATAAAGAGCAAACAAACAAAAAACCCAACAATAATTACAAACCAACCCAAACCAGATCGCTATACTTTTGTTCTTTTCCCTCCCATTTGTTAATTGATCCACAAGCCCACCCTAGCCCCGCCCACCCCCACACAAAAAAAAAAAGTAAAAAAAAAAAAAAAAGTAGTAACTTAACATACTCTAGAAAGTTAACCAAATATGAGTCATCGGACTTGTAGATGCTATAAGATAATAGTATAGTGATGGCTTTTGCATTTTTTTTTTTCTCCTCTTTGGAGTGGTCTTGTTATATGGTTAAACTTCATTGTATTTTCTTTTTATTATTAAGAAAAGTAGATTATGAGGGTGTTAAAGAAAATATGTCAATTTAATCGAAATTTCTTGAGGCACGTGCCAATTTTGTCACAATCATTTATTAAAAATAAAAAAAAGCCAATATGAGTCCATAGTGACTTCTTTATAATAAAAACCGAAGCAACTGATCATGTGTGTGGTTTTTTTTTTTTTTTTGATTGGATTGAAATTTGAACGCGCCGACAAAATCAACTGGCCATGATGTCATGATTCGACCCTTTTTTCATAGTTCGCGTAGTTTATAGTTTTCTCAATCCAACAAATGGCGAAAACTGAGCCTAACACGTGTACTTCTGTCAAGTACTTAAAACACCGTCAAGAAGGATAATCTCTTAATTAATTTAATTCCTTGTTACTCTTAGCCGCCACGAACTCCATGGTGACACATGTAGGTGTCTGTCTAATAGGGCTAATACGTATAAAAATAAAGAGAAAAATCTGTACTTAAATTATGAGAAGCTTTATACAGTATTAGGATATATCTCCATCATATATATTTTGAACGTTATATTTAATGAAAATTATTTAAAGAACAATAATATTAAAAAAAAAAACCCAATATAATGTGATGCAGTACTCCTATCAAAATTATTGGGAACTTACGTAATTATCACCAATTTTATTAGTAATGTAATTACGACCACTACCTTTTCTTTTTTTTTTTTTTGGCGAACGTTATAGTCTATCGCATCATGACCATTTTGACTTGGTATCTCAAATATGCCAAGAGTGTCGTATCTTTTTACCGCGTCATGAATTATAAACATAATGATAGAGCCCAAATTTATTAGTAGGGGTTAAAAATTTTTTTAATTAAGATTATACTAACATATATATATATATATATATGTAACAGTTTTTGTTTATTAAATTTATAATATATTGATACCTGAAAACATTAGTATGATATTTAAATAAGATAACATGTTATTGTCAGTTATATGTAATTAAAAATAAAATTTATACAATAAAGAATATGAAATTGAATTGTTAATCTTAATATTTTCATAACATCATAACCATTCAAGTTTCACATCTTGAAACTCCAAGTCTAATATATCACTTGTAAAAATGAAAAAAAAAATTATGCACTTGTAAATAACATTATGATGTAAAAAAGAGCAGCTGTGTTAAATTCATATACGTCAAAATATCATTCTCTTTTCTTAAATATAAGTTGTGCTCGATAATCTTTCATAGATACAGACTCATCTATAATTAATTCACAGCTAAATTTTACAACAATTTCCTTTTCAATGTAGACAATCAAGAAGTCATTTAAAAAATTATCTTCCATATATGACACTAACACCATTACAGCCCATGAGTCCAAAATTCTTCACAAAAAAAAAAAAAAAAAAGACATGTCTAAGTTTATCACAAACAAATTGAAAAAAAAAAAATTATTTAACTCCAGAATATTAAGCAATCTTATTTCTACTTTTCTCAGCTAAAATCCACAATAAAAAAATAAAAATCACTAATTTCTAGCGAGATGTTTTCAATTTCTAATTGAAATTAGCATATTATCACCAATATATAAGAGCAAACAAAAAAAAAAATTCAGAAAAAACAATAGCGGCATGACCTATCAATTCCACATTAGGATAAATAGAAAAATCACAATTAAATTAAAAAAAAAAAAGAAGAAAAGAATCAAAACAAGAAGATAGAAAAAGAAATACAAACCTAAAGCGGAAACAAGTAGTTAAAGAAGAATGAATTGACAGACCAAGATAAAGTTGTCTTAAGTTGAGAAGAAATCCAGTACAGTAAACTGAAGAAAAATAAAAATCACACCTTGAATAACACAACAAATTTTCAAATTTATTTGGGAATGGTGGAATAGGAAAGTGAAAAGTTGGCTTCCTTTAGAAGCTTTAGTTTATGTGTAAACAAAATATTAATATAATGGGCTTCTCTTTTAAAATACTGAGCTATTAAATTTGTAGTTTAAATTTATATTTTAAGTCAATCTACTGGCCCACTAATGTACATGGATTTAGTAAAACTGTTTTTATTTTTTAAAAAGAGAAAATTATCTAAATAAGCACCATTATGTTTTTCATATATTGATCAATATGACACAAATTTTCAATTCTTGACCAACACGACACCAATTGTAGTTAACTTTAATTTAATTTTGTGTTATGTTAGTCTAGTGTTAAGTTTTTGTGTTAGCTGGTGGAATGATCTTTAAATTTGTGTCATTTAAGTACTTTCCCCTATTTAAAATCCAAATTCTTTGTCCAATAAAATATAGAGAACTCTTAATTTATAAGTGATCAAGATTAGTTTATACACATATCAATTTTTTTAAATTAAAAAAAAAACCCCACTGTATAAAAGTTTCAAAAAAAATTAGGGGGGCCCATGGCCACCCAGCCCCCCTCCCTCCGCCATAATATATATATATATATATATATATATATATATATGAATAAGCAATCACCACGTCATGAATTATTGGCCACACAAAAATTTTCATCTTTAATTTGATGAATTGAGATTTTTTTTTTTTTTGGGGTGAATTAGCCATGATGAATTATGCTATTGGATCACTGAACAAATCGACGTAATTTTCAATTCTGTATCAAGCGTTTGGATCCTGTTGCAAATTTGGCAAGTTCCAGCTGGTCAGTAATTGATTAGTTGGATATATGGATTAAAATAAAGGGAAAAAATTATTATCATCAACAAGTGGAAGTTTGATATACATAAGGGAAGAACATAGCTCAAATATATTAGAATTTTCAGAGTTTGAAAGATTCTTGACAATCGTTTGGAAGCTTCCGATGAACGTGTTTAATTTTAAGTTAGCTAGAAATTAAGGTAGATATATGGGAATTAATATGTGTCAACGAGAAAATCATAGATAATTATAAATCCTCTAAACACATGTGCTTTTCTTAAAAAAGATTTTTCCCAATGGTTTTCAAAATTTATTGCCAATTACTTGATAAATTGGCACTTGACCCAATAATTGAACATGGTTCGTTGAACTTTAATTTTTTAACAAAGATAATATTTTTATTCCACCAATTAAAGCTTCTAGATCTTTTTGAAGCAGTAAATCTGAAATAGCGACATAAAAAAACTAAAGTAAAAGATTTAAAAATTAAAAAAAAAATCCATAACTAGAACAAGATATAGGTGATAGAACTTCAAATTAACTTTTTATTTGTAATTAATTATACAATAATATTGGAATAAAAAGAAGAAGAGAAAAAGGGAAAACAAAATCGTGCTGGTGAGAAATCCTAGAAAGGAAGATCTATCCTCTTCAGAAAGAAAAGAATATGAAAAACAAGATTATATGGAGACAGAGAATTTAGACCCGACTCTAATTCACAGAGCGGTCTTATTATTTGAATATTCGTTCCCAAATAGTCAAAAGTAAAAACTATACATATAGGTCACCATAACTCCACATTTCTCTAATCATTACCAAGAATTTTGGATCTTTATATAGTTCATACACACACATTTATTTATGAAATCATGAGCTTGCAAAACAAGGCTTGTCGTCGTACGTCGTTTTTAGATTAATTTCAGATATATATATATATATATATATAAATTTGAATGGACAACGTGAAGGCTAGCTAGTGAAGTAGTACATCTCATTGGGCTGCCCACAGATTTTAGATGGCCTTTGGAGACACATATATAATGTTGGCTTAACTGTTAATTATTGGATCCCCGTAATATATAGTATATGTACATATATAGCTATGTGTATATGTACATATATGTGTGTGCGTGAGTATAATTATATATATACAATTATATTATATCTATGTCCAGAATCAATTAACTCCATATTTCTATGGCCAAACCCCATCGTACGTACTGACTGCCAAAAGCAATTGGGTGTGGTCCCTAACATAGCAGCTGGCAAATTGAGTTCCACGTACATTTGTTTGAATAGGGCTATTTTAGTAATAATGAGATCCATTAATTGTAGATTACGATGTTATCTTCTCCTGTACGTTTTGATTTATACGTAGGTTTTGCGTGTTATCAACTGAAAATTGAGTTCCATGTATGGACGCATTCATTGCACTCTATCACTTGCAGCTAGTCTTACTTCCCAGCCTGATATGTAACCAAAAAAATATGTAAGAATAGTTATTCATTTCCAACTTATAATTTTTTTTTTCTAATTGAGATATTCAAACTCTATACTTTTAGATGGAATCAAATGTGATAAATATTATTGTTTTTTTTTAAATTTTATAAGGTGATATATATAATCATTAAACTATATATGTGACCACAATCCCAACTTATATCTGAGGTTAGCACAGTGAAAAATTATGCGACTAAATAAAAAGTTATGCAAGCCCTCATCATTAAAACGGTTGCGGCAACAAATATTGGTTGCTGAATATATATGTGTATATCATGCACCAAGTTCATTTTATTAATTATGAAGTTAAACCAGCGCATTTCTATTAATCCAAGTGATTGATCAGCTGGCTGGAACTTTGTTCAACCAAACACCTCCCATTTTTTTTTTTTTGGGGGCTGGAACCAACACCCCTAGTTAATGGCAAATGAAGCTCTTTTGAGATAATCTGGACCCACCATCCACTTCAAATTAGTACTGTGGGTCCCCACAAATAACAATGATGAAAAAGAATGCTGGGAAGTGGGTCCAGTGCAAACATTTGAGTCCAACTCCACACGATAATTATTAACCAAAATCCAAAAGGTACATGCATTATTGTGCGTGAAATGTCCCATTTCGATTGGAAGCGATTTTTGGGGTCGCGGTTCCCACTGCTAACATGTTTTTCATGTATATAATTTACCTTTTCTTGTTCCCAACAAATTTGGCTAAGAAGTTGACATGAAAATGACCCTTCTCCTAATGTATTATTTTGATCAATGGTATAAATTTTGTTAAATAAAGAAACGCTTGTTTTTGATATCTGGTGGTGGTCAATCACACTAATCGATAGATATCAATAAGTGGTTAAGGAATATTAAACAATGATTTACTGTATAATATATATTCACTACAAAATTAACTCAAACCTTAAAATATCATGATTCCCCTACCCATGACCAACACTGTCGCAGCGTCGGAGTGTAATTGTCGAATTGGCCTCCAACATCGGATATAGTGATATCTCACTGCGCCGACAAAGAGGATAGTGAGAGAATAAGAGGAGGAAAGGGATACAGAGAATTTCCTCGCACCGGTTGTTCATTGGTCTCTTTTGTTAGCGACGTGGAACAGAACCAGGAAAGAGAGATCTAGAGGGAGGGAGGAAGATAGCAATATACAGAGAAATTTTCGTGAATAAAAATGCAAATGGTCATTTAAAAAAAAAAAAAAAGAAGTCATTCATCGAAAGGGGTGGCCGAAATTGGTTACTCCACCTAGAGAGAAAGAAAAGAAAAGATTGCTCACAAAGTGATAAATTGCCTTATTCCTGAAGGACCCGGACTAGATTTGGATTGGGATCAAAGCATATTTTGAGAAAACTTGATTCAAAGAACTTTGTTGTGTGGCCATGATTTTTTTTTTTTTTTTTCCCAGAGGCTTTTGGTCTCGTTTTCCTTTGATTTATTTTATTTTGAGAAATTCACACACAGGTCACAAAAAGATTTCACCTTTTGATTTCCGAATATATTTTTGAAACCTAAGATCAACATAATACAAATGGACCAGTAAAAAAGGGGGAAAAAAAAAAAAACCAAAGATAGGGGAGAGAGAAAAATTTTAGAAATGAGTTGGGCTTTCTGTTATTTGAATTATGAAATAGAAAAAAAAAATAATAATAATTAATTTGTTGCGAAATCAAAGTAGGAGAAATAGTATTCTAAAAAAGTAAATGGAAAAATAAATTGGCTTGACATAAATCTTAAGCACAAAATAATTGTAATATAAACCCAAAAACTCTTACAAATTGCGACAATGCCACATAAGATTGTGTCGCAGAAGCCCACTTGATTGCGTGGGGATGCGTGTGCTTGGAGTTTTGGAGGTCCCTAATATTGATGTTGATGTGCATGTTGAATTATTCTCGTCGATGTTTTCAAAGTTTTAAGAATATTATGATCTATTAGAAATTTCAGTTACTGCCAATGACATCGATTCTTAATTGATTAGCCTTACTTGTTAAACGACAATCTTTTAAGAAAAATACACAAGAGATCAGGAAAACTGACTTATCTTATCTTGTAAAAGTAATAAAATCAGCCAACGACAAAATATTTTTGACGACAATATTTTAGTTCTTAATAATTTTCGAAAGTAATCAACATAGAATGAAAAGTTTGAAACGACTATATATAAATATAATTTTTAATATATATATATAGTGTATATATATATAATATTCTGAGAAGATAGTTTTTAACAATTTCCATTTATATATATGTAGACAAAGGAAAGTTGGAAACGAAAATACGAAGAAAAACATAACATTAATACTATGATAATAATAATTTGTTAATAATATATATTTTTTCCCCTATCGTGCAACCGCTGTAAGCGAAATATGTTCGTTGAATCCTAAACGGAGCACCAAACGACCTGTCGTTTGTGTTTTACATGTAGACTAAGACGTGTATTATTTTTTCCCTGGTTTACAGGTTCACTAGTTTTTGATATCGTTTATATTATTGAAATGAACTTGTCATAGTCTCTCTTTGCCCTATTACGAAATGTAGAGGGGGAAGGGGGAAAACAAAAACCCGCAGTAATATATGATGTACTCAAAGAATAATTTCTTTAGTATTTGGTTATTCTTAATTAATTGTTAAACGAGGATAATTATAAAAACATGTAATAACCAAAATCATCTTAAGAAAGTGACGAAAATAATACAAGAAATCGAGTTTATGTTTGACCAAATTTACAAGAATCGACAAGTAGTTAATAAACTCAAAAATTTGAAACAAGGACTTATAGAACGACCACAACTTAAAAACGTCACCGACAAAAAAAAATTATTAAAACAACGTGTACAACAATAACACTAAAAAGGACAGTAAAGGAAAATTAAGTTAAGGGAAAACAGAAGTTTGGGTTTGTTTATCTTCTGCGAAGCTTTTAATTTATTTATTTATATTTGATTTGCCATTGCGACTGGATTTTGATTCTCTTTATTTTCTCTATTTTGTTTGTTTGTTTTTGTTCTTTTTAATAAATTTAAGTGAAAGTCTTAGGGTCTCCTCTCCATTTTTCATTTATATATAAAAAAAGGAAAAACAGAAATTTGAAAACTGTAACAGTTAAGAATATAACGATAATACTTAGAAAATAACGACAATATTTACAGAGACGGCAAGTACTTGTGCAACAATAATAAGAAAACGAGAAGACATCTAATTTAGAAGGATATTACGAAACAACAAATGCTTGAAACGAAAATTTTCAAATAAATATTAACATGTTATCAGTAAAATGACGATTTCAAAAATAAACGACAAAATTGTAAAAATGACATCATACCTTTTTTTTTTTTTTTGGTAGACAAACGACAGTATTCCTTACAAAATGGAAAATAAAGATTCAACAAACGACAAGGTGCATTAAACCATAAAACTTTTTAGAAACGACAACATAACAACAAGAGACTATAACTAGAAAATGGAAAACGACAATCATTTCTAAATCACATGATATACTAATACTATATTTGATATGATGAAAAAGAGAGAGGAAGGAAGTGGGGAGAGGGATTATTAGATGAAAATGATATAATAATTAGTTTGCTAAGAAGGAAGGAGACGAGGGATAAGAAAATGGGATGGACAAATTTCCAAGTGGGACTCACAAGTTAATCTTTCCAATATTGGGAGGAAAACTTAAATCCAGACGATATCTACTAAAATTACCTTTTTGCATTTGTTCTAAAAGTAAAATAATATTGATAGATGAATAAAGTAGTAATTATACAACTTTTTTTTTTTTTCTCTTTCCATTATACCAAACAACAAAAAGAAAAACAAAATTTCCCCCTCTCTCTTATTTTTCTTTTCACCCCATTTTTCTTTTCCCTCTTGTTTTCTTTCCTTCTTATCAAACATAGGTTAAGGGAAAAAAGAAAGGAAAAAACAGAGAGAACTTGGGGGTGTTTGGCATTACATTCCCTTTTAAACTAAACTGTACTTTTTCATCATGATTTTTATTTTTTTCTAAAAAATTTTTTTGTTTTTTCTAAAAAATCAACAAAAATTATTATTGAAACTTAAAAATCTTAAACTAAACTCATTCACCAAACACCCCTTGATCTCTCTTTCTCTTTCTACAGAAACCATTCAACAAATTTCCCTTCTATACTCTCAGCCAAAAAAAAAAATCTCACGCCATCAGTGAAATGTCAAAGATTTCCCAAACACCCAAATAATTAAGCACCCAACAAACCTCAAATCCATTATCACCAATATACCAATCTTACCATGTTGTGCAATTTTGAACACGAATTCAGGCTTCCCGTAATACCTAGATCCGAAACTTCAAGCAGAAAGTGTAGTCTTTGCACCACTGATCCCTCACCGGAACTGATGTTATTGCCGCCGACGCCGACGCCGAGCCTGAGGTCGGGGCTGCTTTGCAGAGCCAATAAGCGGGCACAATGAACTTTTTGGTTGTCTGTTGGCGCGAGGCGTTTTCCAAAGTATTTTGGCTTCATAGTAACTAACTATAGTCCCGCACCGATCGAGCTGAGGGTGCCTTTTGGAAAATAGATACTAGAAGCAAGTACCATTGCTTATTGACAACGAACATATATATATATATAGAGGGGTTTGTTTGTTTGTTTGTTCTTTTTTGGCTTATAATAATTAGCTATGTGCATAAAATATTATAGATACTAGAAAGAGGGATGGTTTACGAAGGGACGTTACTTCGACGGGTTTTTACTTGCCATTTGGACTTTTCTGTAGTATATATGTGTGTATATATATATTATCCCTTCAAAAGTAATTGAGATTTTCCGCTAATGGGTAATGGCTCTGTACTTTTCTGTTGGATCTGCTAATGGCTCTCGCAGTCCGGCTAGTTGCGGTGGGGTTTTCCGCACCTACGGGGGATTTGTAAGTGTGTTTTACTATATATACCCATTGGAATCACCTTTGCTTTTTAAGCAGAGGTGATGGGAGTTGTTGACAGGGTGTCAAATACCTCGGCACTTTGTTCCAAGAAAGGCTGACGTGGCGAAATTCAAACAGAGAAACCTCTATAAATGTTCTGTGTTCTTTATTTTTTCTGCACTTTAGATTTGTTACTTTATTGCAACAGGCTAGGTTTACAGCATATTCCGAGTCCAGTATTGTTTGGTGGATTTTGACCGTCAACAGGACTCATCCTTGCTTTTGAATACGTCAAGCTTTGTAGTTGGGATAATCTCTGATTTAAAAGTGACTCCACCTGTATTGTTTATATGTTGTAAAGAAAATGCATTAATTCGGTCCCCAGGAAGTATGGAAGTAGATGAGTACCTGGGCTCCAATAAATTACAAGGCATCCCACATTTATCGTGAAAGAAATGCAGTCGCATACAAGTTAGCTTCAAAGGGAATTCATTTGACTGATGAGGATTAGATTTCTGCAATAGTGAGATGCACCGTAATCTGCAGGCCTCCTGAACTTCCGATCCGCTCTTGACCTTCTAGGTAAATACGTGGCCCCTTTTTCTTTTTTTTTTTTTTTTGCCTATTGGATTTTTGCTAAAAGATTTTTAATGAGCCAGATGCTAGCAGATCTGGAGTTTTGATCAGATCACCTTCTCTATGGAGCGCGAGGTTTATTTTTCTGTCTTTCCTTTTGTCTTTCTGACTATGTTGCAAGTTGATTGCTGCTTGCGAGCAGAATTTTTCTGACGCGTGCATGCAGATTCGTCTCTTTTTCTTTCTTTCTTTTTTCTTTTTTTTTATTATTTTATTATTTTTTATTGTTTGTATCCTGTTTTCTTTTTAATAAATAAATGCCATGGGAAAATGAAGAAGATGCAAAGAGTAATGTCGACCTAATTGAGATATTTTAGTGTATTTACTGATTCTTATTATCATTATTTGTTAAAAAAAAAAAAAAACCACAGGCTAGCATGTTGGCTTCTCCCTAATTAAATAGAATTATAAAAGAATTATGACTTTTGTAATGATATTGATCTTCTTATCTGTATATTTTAATGATTCGACATAGTGATGAAGTCAAAAATATTTATTTAGGGAGTTAATAACTATTCATAATAAGTAATTAGAGGTTATTATGATCACAGAATTTCATTTTTAAGGAGATTAGCATGAAATTTTATTCATTTTAATAGGTTAGTTTTTTAAAAAAGAAAAGTTGAGGAGTCCCAAGACCCTTCGTTCCCTATGTCCTTGGTTGGTTTCTAAGTCCCATTGAGAATAGCAACACCATGTACGGCAATACTTTATATTATCCGGCAAAAAAAATACTTCTTTTTTTTTTTTTCCTTGATTGCTATAAATAAAGTGTAGCATTATTTTATATGACCTGTAACAGTGTAAGTAATGTTTAAAAAGTGCCAACCAATTAAAGAGTTAATACTTCCAATTAGCAGGCGTCAACTTTAATTAAACTAGATCATTAATTAATCGACACGTATATCTCCAAATATACATATATTGATGTCCTGCGACACCAGATATTAATTAAATATTAGATATACATATGCAACAATTTCTCGTCTGAAAAATCCCCATACAAATTAAATCTTGAAGGAATCTAATAAGCTTGAAAACAATACTAATTAAACAAAGTAACTAGAATAATATATTCATCCACTTGAGATTTTGAGAAAGACTGTCCTTAATTCTCACCACTTGAGAAAAAGCTTTTTGGCGCCATATGCATTTCGTGGGTCCTTATTACAGAACCAAACATACCCTTCCCTTGTTTTTTCTAACTATCGAAAGTGGTCATAAGATGATCAAAGATATACTTCTCATGGCTCTGTACAATGTCAATGTTGTAATTAATAATCTGATTACTGGTAGTGAGCATAGCTAAAGATATATTGCAGATTAATTTTTATATATTCACAAATTGTCTCTATATATATTTGCCTAAAGTCAACTGCTGGAACCGATAATCAACGATTTTATAATATTCTACATGAGATGATTCTTGGATTTATCACCACCATCACCACCTCCACCACCACCATCACCACCAACCCTGAATACAAGTTTCCACCACCACCAGAACCCTTAATACAAGTTTATTTAGGAGGTTTATTTTAATATCCCTAAAAAATTTTCTTTCCAAGCTTAATTGACGTAGATGCTCTTTTTCCTTGTTAAATTTTTTCTTCTGGATTTTATGAGTAAGATTTATAACAAATCTATTATAGGAACTGAATTTCAATTTTATAGTTTCATAATTAACCTTTTATAAGTATCAATTTTTACTAGTCACGTAATTTTTAATTTGGGTGAGATTTCCGGTTAGGATTGCAATTAATATCTTGGCGTTTTCTTTCCTTGGAACTTTTAACTTTTGAAAACATTTTTTTTTTATTTTAGTAAATTGAGTTAGGGGCTTGATGTGGAATGTGTTAAGGTTTTGAGTGTCAATCTAGTTGGAATGTTTAATCTTATCTTGATATCAATTGTCCCTTAATCACAACTTAAAAAAATGAAGAATCTCACAGGACCCTGACTTATAATAATTAATGAATATTTGTAATTTTCCATTGGGTTGATTCTATTGAACTAAATATTGTTAGTAAAGTAATCTCGTTCTGACGTGGAGTCTTTTGTCGTGGCTCTAGTGGGATGTTCTGGTACGGGGAATGTTCTTGCTCAATATCATGTATTTGTTCATTCTATCACTTGTTTAAATTGTCGTTTTCCCCCCCTTTTAGACTGTTATCAATTAACTTATCTTGTTTGAAAGTTTTAGAAAAATTATGTACTAATTTCTTGTTTTATTTTTATTTTTTTAATTAAAAGTTTCTTATAAATTAAAAAAAAAATGTAAATGGTACGAATATAAGCCACTCCTAATTGTTATAAACTTTTCTCTACTATGGCTTCTATCTCCAACCTTCCCACACGTAATTGACTGTTTTTTTGTCGAGAAAACAAAAATTACTCCCCTCACATTTGATATCATCAGCAAAATCGGGAAGGATCTCATCTCAAAAATTAAAAATAAATAAATAAATCTCAGATGCCAAACATGTATTCTTGGTTAACGTAGGAAAGAAAATACAAAAAATTAAAGAAAAGCAAAATTATTATTGCGCACAGATGATCATCAAGAGACAAAGTTTTGCTAAAAAAGTTTCAAGCATGACCAGATGACGCACGTACTTTCTGAATGATCTATGTCCTGATCACTTTAAGAACATCGACACACAATTATCATCATCATGATATACCTTTTAGAGTAGTCATGATAATTAATAGAGAAAATGTTCCACGCACTTGGAAAACCTGTAAAGAAGAGGAGGGTGACGAACTTTGACTCCGACATGGCCTCTGTCCAACCATAGATAAATGTTGTCCCCGACCTCAAGCCTCTTGTCCGCCACGAAAGCACGCCACCCTTTGGACATGATTTCAGGTCTTGAAAAGTACCTTTTTCCTGGTTTTGGAGACCTCACTTTCAAGTGGAGAGGGTAGTCCTTCCCCCACTCGTCCCTGATCGAAACCGGAATTGCCTCAGAGCCCGACACCGGAACAGGCAACACGCCCGCCCGGCCTCCATTGTTGCGAATCCAATCACTGGACACCATCAGCCTCTTCAAGTCTGTTTCCTTCAGCCGTTTCTCTTCGTACGTGGGCTTCATACTGGCCACTGGCGGCCGAGTTACTGTACTATATATATTATATACTATATGGTACGTCGTACAACATATTATACTTGGACTTCAGCTCTATACCAGCAGTTATATATATATATATATATGTATGTATGTATCCATACAATATAGTAGGAAGAAAAAAGTTTAATGTTTTCTTCTAAGACGTGCGTTTTGCTCCGTGCGGCTGACGCATGGAGGCAGAGGGAGACAGGGGAGAGAGAAAGAGAGAGAGAGACAGTTTTTTTTTTTTTTTCTTGATGTGTCGCTGACACACGGAGGCAGGCAGAGGGAGAGGGGGGAGAGAGAAAGAGAGAGAGTGAGAGAGTGGGCGATGCATTTGGAAAGCAAAAAAAAAAAGGAGGGGGAATATATTGGTGGGGCTATGAAGTGAGAGAGAGAAGAAAAAGAAAGGTATGAAATGGAAGAGAGAAGCGTAAAAAGCAAAATAAAGAAAAAATCTAACGATATATAGAAGTGTCAGTACTTCTTCATATTTGAAACGACCGTTTTGGTTGTTTTGTTTTGGATTCGTCAGGAACATTTAACGTCAGTTTGGTTCATCATTTTGAATTTAAAATTTTCATCTCAATTTTTATCTTTTTCCCAAAAAATTTTTTGTCTTTTCTGAATAAGTCAACAAAAATTACTATTGAAATTTAAAATTTCCAACTTAAACTGATGAACCAAACGAATAATTAATTTGTGAAGGGTATAAACGTAAATGAAATAACAAAACAACAACTCTGTTATTTAGTAGTTGGAATTCAGAGTTTTAATAGTGGTAGTATGGAAGCAAATTACATTAACAAAGTGACGTAATACTTGGATACGGACTTGAGGGAAAAATCCAATCCTGGATAGAGTAACGAACATGACAGTCAAGAATAGTGGGGGTGATTAGATCTTCTCAAGCCTATACCAGGATAAACTAGTGTATAGGGGTTTTGGTTATCTAGAGAGAAATTTGAAGGTGTTGCTTTCGGACTTATGAAGTTGTTCTTGGTTTTTCTGATGATCCCTGATCTTCTGAGATGATGTCTATTTATAGGCTAAGGATGGTTAGGAACTACGCGAGAAGTAGTGCAGGCTTGGGTCGACGAAAATACCAGATTGGATCTGAGTACCAACCTTGCATGGATGCCAGGCAAGGTTGGGGCTGGAATAGGAACTGTGCTTGGCGTGAATTGGAATCCTTAGTCGGCTTGAACTTGGTATAGAATACCAGGTTCGAACCTGAAATAGAGGTTTGAACCTGGCATGAGGTATTGAACCTGGTATAGGGTATTGAACTTGGCATACGATATTGAACCTGGTATAAGGTATTGGACCTGGCATGGGGTGTTGAACCTGGTACACTTACCTTGTTAGAACGTACCAGGTTGGATTTCAAAGATATGCCAGGTACAACAAACTATGATATACCAAGTCTAGCTTGCTTCGTGTGTGATGTAGAAGGTAGTGTGAACTAGTTATAAGGCAGAAAGCTTGGGTTATTCCAAGTCATGTTCTCTCTCTTACCAGGTTGATGACATTGGATTAAAAGCACTCCAATCCATCCTCAAATATTTCCCACTTATTTACTGACTTCACCCTCTGAATCAGTGTGCTGGTCATTTTCCTCATAAACACAGGACAATAAAAACAAAAACAAACCTTGCAACCACAAGATCAGCAACGACAAAACAACAGCATGTAACCGAAACGACAGTATAATCTACACCATACAATACAAACCGGTAACTTATGAAATGTCAATAATTTTCGAGACAACAACTTCAAAGATTATATATGTGTGTGTGCATATATATATATATACACACACACACACACACACACCACTCACACACAGAATTCAGCAATGAGATTAATATCGGCAACAAGACATTTTAGTTAAGATGATCAAATCTCCAGCAAACGACGATCAAAATCTTAAAGACTTGCGTGACAAATTTCAGAATCGAATTTGATGAAGGAACCTTTCAAGAAAATAAATAGGAATGAACGTGACATGTGATGGTAAAGAGCACATCAAATGTAAATTCAGGTCAGTCAATGAGAAAGATTAAGCACGTGCCAAAAGCGGCCAACTTCTGCATTAAAGTATGAAGGTGCGGATTTAAAGATTCAAATGAGAAAAGGAGCAGAAAGAAAGGAAAATCGAATAAACAAAGGACTCCTCTCTTATTTCCTCAAGAAAAGATCCAGTTGGTAAAGTGACAATAGACAAAACACAGCTCTAGAGCCTACACATTCGGAGGTGGCCAAATCCTTCCAAACAACTCCTCAACTCGCCTCGCCTGATCAGCATTGCCTTCCAGTCCCGTGGCCAGTAGTTCCACAGCTGCAGGCCCCATAGCTGATGCCAGGCTCAGTTGGTCCCACTTTGTAAGCTGAACATTTAGAAGCAACAGTCAATCAACTGATTAGGCTAGTTCAGGAATCACTTGTAGCACAAATTTTGTGCTAAAAGAAGAGAGAATTCGAATTGAAAAAGAAAGGAGATCACCTCTTGTTTACTGAAGTTGTAGATAGCAGCAGTCTCTGGAGATAGCCTCCTCACGAAAGAGTACTTATCACCAGGAGCAGTGACAGATTCTTTGAGAGATTGCAACACTTTCAGCGGTGCAATGATGTAGTCAACCCTTGATAAGATATACAAAAAAGCATGAAGAGAAAATTATTCCTCAGGTCAAAATAGTCAAGAATGACCCGTCACATATAATAAAAATCGACTTGTATATAATTACCCTAGGAGACTGAACAAATCCTGCTTGTTACGAACCGCTGCAGCCATCAACTTTGACTTGTGTCCATATTTGTGGATGTAATTGTAAGTCTTTGTCACCTGAATTGATTAAGAAAAAGAAAATCATGTGACACAAGCAATTTTGTAGTCAATTGTTTTTGACATAAGTTCTTGCATCACTCATATAAGGGAATTAATCAAAAACAAATTGAGCCAAGAAACGATATTGGCATATGAAGTTGTCTAAACACTCAGTGCCTAATGCCGGTGTATGATCCAATGAAATCTCAAAAATATTTCTTTCCAGTGAAAACACCAAAAAGTAGTTATGAGATAAGGATGTTAAAACAGTTTAACTAACCAATGCTATCCCAGGATCCTCCCCTCTTTTGAGAGCAGCTTCTAACACAGCATCACCAGAATGATTACGAGCCCAGTCCTGAATAATAAAATGAAACTCAATGATGTGAAACTGAGCGCAAAATTGTCATTAGAGAAGAGAGTTAGAAGATTACCCTCAGACGACCAACAAATATCTGAATAACAGATGCACCAGCTTGGGCTGCTGCTGCGGCTTGAGCGAAGCTAAGGAAACATAATAAAACCATCACAATTCATTAACAAAGGATTAAAATGAAACTCACCGAAAATGAAGCCAACCGAGAAAGAGGAAGGGGCGCCAGAAGATACAAAAACTTGTTGAAATTAAAGTAGGTGAGTATGATGGCAAAGTTATGCAAGAAAAGCTAATCTGCTTGGCATAAATATGCAACAAATATTATACCTGTACACAAATGTCAAGTGAGTTTGTATGCCCTCAGATTCCAGTAATCTCGAAGCCTCTATTCCCTGAGCAGGAATAAGATTAGAGAACGGCAGCAGAAGGATGAAAGAATAACTATGAGCTCTAATGTATGAATTGAGGGCCTGTTTGTTGTACAGGATTAAGGAGGATAGGACTGGACTGGATTTTAATCTTGTGTTTGGTGAGAAATTTTAAAAGACTGGACTGGATAAGAGCTTATCCAATCCATAACTTAATCCCCTTGGAAGGGGATTCGACTATCCTCTGCAAGAGGAGGGGATTAGAAAAGCTCATCTCCTCTCTCTCAAGTTTTCTCCACAAGTCACTCACATGATATGTCAATTTCTAAGGATTTCATCACTCTGATTTCATCTAATTTTCTCAGATTCTTCTTAATCATTTTTTGGGCGATTTTCCCATTTAGATATTTCCCCTATTTTCTGATCTTGTTCGCTGCTGTCCTTTTGTTCTTCTTTCATTAAATCTTTTTTTTTTTTTTTTTCCAGCATGTCGTTCTACCTTTTTCAACAGATTTATCTATGTGATATATTGTAGACTGATATGTGTTCTCAAACTTATTTACGAGTGGATGAAAAAGGGGTTTTCTGATTTATGTGTTTGCGGGTTAAGATAGAGAAGGCAACATTATTTTTTGAAGGAAAAAAAAAAAAAAAAAAAAAAAGAATGCAGCAAATACCATGCGAAAAAAGAGATTGATATTCAAAAAATAATAATTAAAAAAAAAAACCTATCCAATCCTAACAGTACAACACCAAACATAGGATAGTATTGAATTAAATTTAATCATATCCTTTCCTATACATTCCAATCCAATCCCTTCATGTTATCCTATCCAATGTAATCATATCCTTTAAGTGATATGCGGACATTTTAAAGGAAACTTACTTGCCAAGTCGAAGGAATTTTGAACAACAAACGCTCAGGAGGCACATTGACTTCATTGTACAACTTCAGCAGATCATGCACCTGCATTTTTTGATAAATTGCATGAATCAGACTTTAATCCAGGTAAGAGAAAACAAATCAGTAGCATCAGAGTGCCAATCCAGTCGACAAGCACAAACAACAATTTGGTATCCAAGAGGCCAAGCACATACAACAAAAGAAAGGTGAATCCAGAATCAGTTTACTTTTCCCATTATGCATCCGTACACCTATAAACCAAGTTACAAGAAACTTTAAGTGTATTCCAAATGCAATTTTGACAGCTGAAGTTCAGCTGAGCAAGTAGCTTGGGATTAAGCAAAAACCCATTAATGAAAGCATTCAAGAACATCGGAAACTACACAACTCACTGAAATCAATCAGACAACTCTACAAAGAATATAGGACTGGATTTAAATAAAAGAATAAAAATGACAAAAAAGGCATCCTGGGGCCGGTACCACAACTTGAATAGGTAGGTCCAATATGCCACCTTTATGTGAGTTATGATGTCAAACACCGCTGCTGCCCGAATAGCACTGCTAAAAGAAGAAGGTAACAATGGAATAAGGAAAGAAACCTATACCTTTCTAATAATGCCATGAGTGTCGTAAGCAAGTCGAGCATCCACCTCTGTTGAAACCCGACCGGGGACTAATTTTGCCAAATCACCACCCACATTCACTAGAGCCTACACCTCCAAACCAAAAAAATTGTGTGAACCAACTAATCCATCCACCCGAAATCAAATATATCAGCTATCCTAACAACAGATTGTAATCAAAACCAACCTTGTTAGTGAAACATGACATTTTCAGCTCAGCATTTTCCAGCTTACAGCACTCTGAATCTGCCAAAGCCATATCCACAGCGTTCTACCCAACATGTGTGTGTGTGTGTGTGTTAGATAAACCAGTAAATTAAATATATATAAAAATTAAAATTAAAAAATTAAAAATTAAAAAAAAAAAAACCAGATTTTTCTTCACAAATTCCATGAGATTGGAGATCTTACCCTGAAAATGGTGTCTGGAAGACCGCATATTCCCAAGAGAAGCGAAGAGCTAACCGTAGCAGCAGTTGGAGGAAACCTGAATTACAAAATTAAATTTTTACTCAATTAAGACTATTTTCCAACAAAAAAAGAATATCCGAAAAGGAGAATAAGTAACTGAGGGGGGGGGGGGGGGGTGGGGAAGGCAAATAAATGAGAAAATTATGTACTTCTCGAAATCATCGAAAATGACAGTGTCGGGAACGATCTCGCTGAACGTAGAAACGGCCTCTAATTCAGTGGCAGAGCCTGAAATTAACAGCAAAAATTAGAAGAAAACGCAAAAAAATTGATTTGAAGATGATGATGACTATGATTTGAAATGTGCAAAGGCATTGCAGGAGAGAGAGAAGAGGACCAGTGTCGAGAGAGGAAGAGGGGCCAGAGGAAGCTCGGATTGTAGAGAAGGATTTGAAAGATTGCTTGAAGACGATGGAATTGGAAGGTCTTGATCCGCATAAGAAGCTGAATCTTCCTGTTCTTCCCTGAGAGCGAAATCGGAGGTGAAGAAGCTGAGGTGAAAACAGAAGATAGTGTAACAGAGAAGGCTTGAAGATTGAGAGAGATAAGAGAAGAGAAGTTACCTGGAGAGATGCAGAAGAAGAAGAAGAGAAGGAGGAGGAAGAAAGACCTGAAAATGGCGGAGATTGCAAGGAGACTGACGACATTGAGACAGAGAATGTGAGAGAAACAATTCTGTTGGAGTGCAATGGAGTGGATCGGAAATGGCCTTTTATATATTTTCGTGGCCTACTGATATTTTCAAGTTTTATCTTACACGCATAAATTCTTCTTCTTTTTCTTCACTTCGATATTCACAATAGTTTGAAAAAAAAAAAAAAACAAAAAACAAAAAACAAAAACCATATAATTATGGGGAAAGTACGTGATAAAACACCTTTTATATATTTTATTAGTATAATTTATTTTTAAATCATTAAAATATAATTAAACAACTGAAATATTATTTATGTATAATAATTATAATTCACCTCACTTTATATTATTATATATTAATAAATAAAAAATTAATTAAAAATTTTTTTAAAAAAAGATCAATCTCCTTCCACGACGCTGATGACTCCCCAGCTGATGCCAATAACGCACCCTCCTCCCCCCTCGCCAGATCTGCCCCACCTCCCTCATACGTCGGCAACAGACTCCCACACCCCCCACCAAATCCCCCCCCCCCCCCCCAATACCCAGATCTGTCTTACCTCCCCCCTCCTATGTCAGCGTCGACCCAGTCTATCTCCCTCTCGTGTCAACATTAACCCAATCCCCCCCCAGACGCCGAAAACGAGCCCCCAAGCCCCCTGTAAACGAGTTTTTTTTTTTAATTTTTTTATATTATAATTATTATACACAAATAACAATTCAAATATTTAATTATAATTTAATGGTTTAAAAATGAACTCTACTAATAAGGTATATAAAAAAAAGTTTTACTATAGAATTTCCCACGATCATGTCATGAAACAATTATTGTTGATTTACCAAAAAAAAAAGATTATTATTAGATTCATTTTAAGACAAAAAAATGCAACACAAATTTGTCTCTAAAGAAATGCTTGCTCTTCATGCGTTTGTCTTTCCATGCGTTTTCCATTTTCCCTTTTTTCTATTATCTTTTTGTTTTGTCTTTTATCAACCGTTTGATTAATAGGAAGAACAGAAAACGGGAAAAAAAAAATAATTTGAAAATAGCATCGAAAATTTTGTTGATATTTGCAAGAAAGATAAACCAAATATAAGGGGGAAAAATCCTTGAAAAAAAAAAACTGCGCCGGTGGACTCGTTGGTATGTACATTCCCCTGAGAATGGCCGATGGGCCATCTACTGGGCTTTGACTTTGTGGCCCACTTTGTTGAGATCCACCGAAATTTGCTCACCGGAGGAGCTCGCAACGAGATCCAACAAATTTTGTGATTACATAAAAATTGTTCTAGTTTTTGTGTTGCTTTACTGATTCTTTCTTTGAAAAGGTACTTGATACTGGGAGAATTAAAATTATTTGGTTTTCTAGAGCCTTCTTATCACAGTCTCTGGCTTAACTTCTCTGATATTGAAGAGAAACGGGGGCAATAATGGTTATAATCTTCGGTGGGGATAACCAACTACACACCAAGCATGATAGATTATGCCTGTGAAAAGTTGGACTCCTGGATAACAAATTGGAATTACGACACTGGTTGTGAATATATGTTTTGTTACAGCCTCGTTGACTAGTTAAGAATGATCATGCCTGTGTACCGGAGGAAGAATTAAAAAAGTATGGAGCAATCTAAAGGCATGTTTGGTACACTATATTAGGGATTCGTATTGTATTTTTTAAAATAATTCAATGTTTGGTAATCTCTTTATATGATATAATTTATTACAAAATCAAAAATTAATATAATATAGACCATGATATCTTATACGAGAGAACACCTCTGCATTAGGTTGTATAGTATAGTTTAATCTAAATAATTATATAAAAAAACAAAATATAATGGATTTCAATACGGAAGTTGGGATCAGATTTATAGATGAGAGTCAGGTTTGGGGGTTAGGTTTCGAGATGGAGGTAGGGGGTTTTGGGACACGGGTTGGGTTTTGGGTTAGGAGTCGGAGTCGGGTTTTGGGATGGGGGTCCAGATTGGGATCAGGTTTTGGGACGGGGGTCAGAACAGAAGCTGGGTTTTAGAACGGGGGGTCGGGTCAGATTTCAAGGTCAAGGTCAAGGTCGGGGTCAGGTCGGGTTTTAGGATGTAGGTTAGGGTCAGGTTTCGAGACAAGAGTCGAAGTCGAGTTTTGAAATGGGAGTCGGGTTTCGGGACGGGGGGTTGGGGTTGGGGTTTCAAGGTCGGGCATCTCGAAACTCGACCTCGACACCCCGACCCTCATTTTGAAACCCGATCCTGACCTCAACCTTCATTCCGAAACTCAACCCAACCAACCCCTAACCTCGAAACCCGACGTCGACCCTGACCTTGAAACTTCACCTTGACCCCTGTTCTGAAATCCAACCCCGACCCCCATCTTGAAACCTGACCTCGACCCCTATCTTGAAACCCGACCTCGACCACCATACCAAAACCCGACCCCGACCCCCGTCTCGACCCCAACCCCACCCACGGCCTTGAAACCACACCCTGACCCCAACCCCCTCCTGAAACCAGACCCCAACCTTGACCCCGACCTCGAAACTCGACTCCGACCCCGACTTTTGTCCCAAAACCTAACCCGGACCCCAAGCCTAAAACCCGACCCCGACCAATGTCTTGAAACTCAACCGTGACCTTGAACCCAACCCCGATTTTGAATCTCGATCTTGATCCGGATCATGAAACCCGACTTTGGTTCATGTTTCAAAACTTAATCGTGATTTTGGGGTCATAACATAAACTTTATTTTTTGAAAGCTCAATTCTTAATATACTACAATACGGCGATAAACAAATCACGTCCTGTATTATATAATATTATAATACAATGTAAAACCAAATATCGTATTGTAAAATAACAATACAATGCATTTTATACAATACAATACAATATGGCATGCCGAACGTGCCCTAATTGAAATAAGTTGGATAAACAAGGTAAGCTACATTATGGTCATAAATAAGTTTCTTGTTGTAGTTACTTCTGTTTTTAATTGTTCTAGCCCTTGTTGAATCACAAACTCGTATTTTGATTTTTTATGATTTTTCGGTTCAAGAATGGTTCTGAGATTTCATGTATTGTTTGGTTGGTGGGAAATTTATAGAGAACAAAGAAAAAGTTAAGTTAATCCTTCATTTGGTTTTAGGAAAGATTGACATGCAACTAAAGTTTTATAATCAAATGTGTGTGGCTTCTATATAATATTCAATGCCTTATCCTCTCCGAGTTCGATCTCACCTCTAATTCTTTACTCTGAATAGCCTGTGAATTTGTTATTATTCATGTAATTTTGTTCTGATGAAGTATCAAAAGTATTCTAGTAGAATCCAAGAAGTAGTCTAATAGAATCCAAGAAGTATTCTGATAGAATGTCTCCATGATCGGCACCGATGACTAGAGACATTCAATTTTAATCCAAAAATTATATATTTTGTCAGAATCCATTTTGGATTCTAACATAATCTCTCCAGCAACCGGCATTGGTAACCGGAGTTAAAGACATCCGACCATTTTTGTTAAAAAAAGAAAGGAAAATATTCTACTAGAATACTCTTACGATTGGCATTGGTAGTCAGGAGCTGGAGATATTCGACCATTTGTTGAAAATAGAAATTATTCTAGTAGAATACCCACATATTCTACTAGAATATTCCGATGACCAGCGTCAAGGACCGAAGCTGGAGACGTTTAACCATTCAGGTTGATAATTGAAAAGTTGTTAGCAGAATATTCAAAATATTCTAGTAGAATACTGATATTATTCTACTAAAATATTTCGACAACTGATGCCGGTAGCTAGAGCCAAAGATTTCTGACCATTCATGCCGAAAACAGAAAATATTCTAGTAGATAGTAGAATAATCAAAATATTCTACTAGGATATTTCGACGATGGGTGCCAACATTGGCGATCGGAGCCAAAGGCAATCGACCATACAGGTTGAAACTAGAAAATATTTTAGTAGAATATCCAAAACATTCAACTAGAATATTTGGACCAAGTGTTGGCAGTTCGTGCTAGAAACGTCTAGCTATTCATGTTGAAACATGAAATATTCTTATAAAATTTTCACAATATAAGCAATTTGGCATCCTGTAGATGTTTCTTTTTTATTAAAGTGGACAATTTAGATAAAGCATATTATGTTGACCTTTTACAAGCATCCTTTGGCCTGTGACAAGTACTCTTAAGTGACAAAAAAGTAAAGTGTCTAAAACCATGTCAAAATAGTCAATAGGTTTTAAAAGAGTGGCATTGTGACATTCCCCCAAAATGAATATAATGAATTTAAAATATTCCAAGTAAACAAAAAATTTATATTTTGTTCGGTATTTCAGTCCAACTCCAATTAAATTGTATATTTTCATCTTAATTTTTGTTTTTTTTTTTCCTAAAAAGTCAACAAAATTTATAACTAGTTTTGAAAAATCAACCAACTCTAATTTAAAAATTTTATTTCCAACCGGCGAACCAAACACAAACTTATATAATTATTGTTTATTTATATTTGTTTTAAATATAAAATCCGTAATTTACTTCTCTTCATTCTAATATTATGGTTTCAAATTATAGGTTCAGTATTTTTCTTCATGTTTTTGCTCTAATGCTTGGGATTAAGAGGAATTCACACCCTCTCTGCTCTGCAAGATACATGGTATACTCTGTTATTCCACAAGCCCCCATTTATTTTTGGTTCTTAATTCATTTGCCTCTTCTACAAAGCATTTAATTAAAAAAATTCCATAGAAAGGTGGGAACAACTTTGAGCTCTTTAGGAGTTTAATTTTACTTCCTCTCTGCTCGCATATATCAATTTAAATAATAGAATCTGTTTGTAAGATATAATTAATTCCATTGCAGGATATATTATTCAATAACCGTTCAAGTAAATAATATATAAGAGACCAGCATTTCTTCTTTTTCCAAAAAAAGGAAAAAAGAATAAACCGTAATTAATCAAAGATATTTATTAAAAAAAAAAAAAGAAAAGAAAAGAAAATAATCAAAGATAATGAGTAAAGACGAAAGGCAGACAAATGCAGGCACTATTTGGCGGCCTATTAATTATTAAGAAAGTATAAAAATCTGAAAAAGCTAAATATGCGTTGACCCTGTAAGGCTAATGATAGAAGTTAGAACAATGTGGTCGTAGAATGATAATTAGGCGCATTCAGCTTCTTGTAGTTCCTTCCATCTTACCAAGGACTTGAGGAACTCCATGACCTGCAATGTAATTCGAAAAGTTTTTTAATTAGATACAGACAAAAAAGTATGACCATAAATAATAAGTAATAAACTCAATAGATATGGGGCTCAAACCTCGGATGGATCTCTGAGAGAGTAGAATGCTTTGGTTTCTTTTGGGGCTGAGGACACCAGAATTCCATAGCCGTTATTTCCCTCTCTCAAAATCTGAAGATATGTTTAGAATTTTCCTTACTAAATTGGAATTCTATTTGTCGTTCACATTAAGACTAGGAAGTACTAAAATTCACCACCAACGCGAAATTTATGAGGTGTTACCTTGAATGCATCTTCGTCGGTCCTATCATCACCTATATAGATTGGAAGCACATCATCTCTACTGCCTAATCCTGCATCAATTGTGTGCATTATGTAAGACGTAGATATATAGATACATATTAATTATCACTAGTTAGATACCAATATGTTATACGTGTGAGAGTTTCAGAGTTGATGTGTGAATTTGTAATTGACTGAAGATTTTGTATCAATCACACGATGTGTGTCACTAATGCATGCACCAATAGAGAGAGAGAGAATCACACGATGTGTGTCACTAATGCATGCACCAATAGAGAGAGAGAGTATCCCAAGAGATTGATGTATAGATATATAGATAGATATTAAATATCACTAGTTAGAGACCAATATGTTAAATGTGCGAGAGTTTCAGAATTGATATGTGAATTTGTAATTGATTGAAGATTTTGTATTAATAACACGATATGTGTCACCAACGCATGCACCAACAGAGAGAGAGAGTGTATACCAAGAGATTCAAGCAGGAATTCAACAGCTTTTCCCTTGTTCCAGTCAATTACAGGGCGAACCTCTAAAACCTAGCAAATGAAGAAAAAACAAAGTAGAAATTAAGTGAAAAAAATTATACTAATAACAATAATTAATTGATGATTCAAGCTATGTTTATACAATTAATTACCCTACGCCCATGAGTTAATCGCAAACGGGGGTACTCTTTCAGAATATCATGGACACACTGTGCAATCAGAGGCCAATTCTGTTAACAGACACCAGTTGTTAGCCAAACTCAGTACAATTGAGATGGCATATATGATGATTAGGCAACATAATCCATGTTTAATCCTTACCTTCTCATCTACGTTACGGTAATGTACAGAGGCACAAAACTTGTGATTTTCAACTTTAGCGCCTTCAAATTCTTTAGTATTCTCGACAAGGGTTCTAAAAACCTGCATAAAAAATCATGACAAGAAAATCATTAGATGAACCAAAACTCCTCTTTTTCTTTCTTTTTGTTTATACTTTCTCCATCTATGCACACCTCATCGATCATTGGTAAAAACTCTCTAGCGGGCTGGAAGAGCTTTAGCTCCTTACCCTGTCACAATATCAAGATATAAAAAATGATTTATGAGACTAGAAACCAAATATTAGAGTTCTTATAAAACAAGGTACTACAAATAATGTACCTGTTGATCAGTAGATTTGACACAGTTTGGATGGTCATCGGACAGTGTATTAGTATTACTACTAACAGGGCCCATAATGTCCATCCCATGACTACCAGCATAATACAGTTCTGTTAGTCCTACCAATTCAAAAACCTGGACCCAAAAAAAAAAAAAGGTGCACCTACTCAGTCTGGTGTTTAGACTATAATTAAAACAATGGGAAATTATAAAAAATATCCCCGATGTTTTGATCTTCTCTTAGAGATATACTCTTGCATCCCGAAATTACAAAAAATCCCGATGACTTTAGAATTTACTTCAAACCCCTTCAATTACTTGGTTGGATTGGTGTGTAATTTTCCCAATTTACTTAAACTAAACATTTTATAAACATGGTTAAATATTGAGAGACCAAGAAAATATTAGGATACTGATATCTTTTATATTATTTCTAAATTCCACCGAAAATGAAAAAGCAAACTTGTCTACATACCTTATGACGGCTTCTTCCACTAATGATTGCCGTTGGAAAATACATTGCCGCATTTCTCACAGCAGAACGCATCTGAAACACAAGTTGTTTGGTTAGAAACTCGGAGCCAAAAGGACAAAGAAAAAAACAAAAATCATTAAGCTATTCTTACAGCATCAGACATAAGGGCACGATCTGGATCATCCACTATGGGGGAAAGAGTCCCATCGTAGTCCAAAAAAATTGCAATTTTCTTGTTCCTTGCATGCTTTATAATTTGCCCAAAACAGTTTAGCGCCGATGGATGCTTAAGCTGCACCATAAAAGCAATGAAACATGGTAAGAAAAACGTTTAAATCATAAACACATAAAACCACATCAAAAGACGTTTAGTCACGTGGTAATTCCGCACTCATCAAAAGTAAGAAAAAGGAAAACAGATTCGCAAGAACAGATTACCATCCATGAGCTATAAGTGATCTCCGAATCATCTGCGGCGGCTGAGACCTCAAGGGACAAATCCTTGATGAGCTTCTTCCGCGGAGGTGAGGACGCTTTCATTGCATCCAGCCACCCGTTAGACCTGACATCATCAAGCTTCCCTGGCTTTTTCCTTGGAATTGTGATATACTTACCGGAGGCAGGGAACGATGGTCCTTGCTGCGAGTAAGGCAACAAACTAGAAGGGATGCCAAGTCTTGACTTGTTCACCGGTGCAGGGTCAGTGAGAACAGGAGAAGAATGAGTCGGCTTGAACTCCATTGGATTTAATGCAATGTACAACCGGTAAACTAAGAGAACTACTTGATATGAGCAGCCACAAAAAAGAAAGAAAGACAAAGAGAAAGCTTGCGCAAAATTATCTCCCCCAAAAGATTTCTGTCCCTTTTTTTTTTTTTTTTTTTTTTTACCCAACTCTTTTGTCTATGAAGAACCACCTCTTTAATGTTTTCTTGTCACCGCCGCTGGGTGAGCAGTTGTCCATTAAGCCCGAAAACTGTTCAAGGCATGAAAGAATCAATATATAGAGCTCGAAGATATTTTTAAACTTAGAGCACAAGCCAAGGAAATTAGTTATACCTTCTCATCCCAACAACCACAATGCATTTATTTAAGGTGAATATTGAAACATTCTTCCCACAGAATTCTTGAAATGACAGGAGTTTGATATAAGATTGCAGACCAGAAAGGGTACACACCTGTATTTTGGCAGAAATAATGGTAATGGCTATTAAGTTGGATCTTTACCAAGGATTTTGTTCGGTTAGATACACTTTATAAAGTAATATCGACTCAGATCTTATAAGAAGTCAAGATTTAAAAAAAAAAAAAAAAAATCGCTTAGAGAAAGATAATAAAATCTAAGAATTGGCAGAACAGAATCAATTTCTAAAAGGCAAATTGACAGAGGCTTCATTCAGTGCTGAGCATACCTAATAAAGGATTAAATCAAAACTCAAGTCACTCATGACTATGTACAGTCAGAAATAGGGAAAATCATTAAATAAACATATATGCTCTTGAGAAGGGATTTGGGGGAAAAAAAAAATTCTTTCATAACTAAAACAATTAAACTTAATATATATATCTCTCTCATATAAACTACTCCTTTAATAACTACCTTTTCTTTTTTTTTTCTTTTTTTCTTTTTCTTTTTTTTTTTCTTTTTTACGGTTTTGATCCTTTCTTTAAAAGCATTTAATATTTCATTCTCTCACATGCACTAAATGCTTTGATAGCTAGGTTAACTAAAAATAGAAGACTAGTATTTTATTTTATATAGAGAAAAGTGGGGCAAAAGTCAGCAACAAGGAGAGAACTTTTCACGCAAACCAAACAATATAAAGCAAAAAGAAAGTGTTATCTTTTCTTTCTTTTCTTTTCCTTTTTTTTTTATGGAAAAAAAAAAGGACAAATAAGGATAGAATTCGAAGACAATTTTTATACGGTGCCTAAATGAACCTAAATCTACAATATAAAATAGAGCTTTTATTTTCTTGGGAGAAACAAAAAACCAGGGAAATACAAATATAAGTTTGGACAAAAACTAGACTACAGCGCCACAAGTTCGAGATCTTGCCAACATATAAACATATATATATAAATGGGAAGCCATATTCAAAATAAATTGTAACATTTAAGAAGAGTAGACAATGGCATATATATACAACCCATACGACATTAATTCTCAGGTCCCAACAAAACAAACGATCGTATAAGGACAACATGTTTGTAAAAACACATCATTTTCATTATCTCCACGTATACTTCATATCACCCACGACTGAGATACAGTGCCATTTCTCTCTCTCCCCCCCCCCCCCCTAAAGATTTCTCATTTATGTTTTTTATTTCATTAGGACGAGTTTATCATATAAACTATAAAGATACATAAATGAAATATATGTGGGATTTTCGTTTTGTCCTGTACGCATGTTCTTAAATGCGCGCGCACACACACACACACACACTTATTCCTTCTCTCCATATATTTGTATGATATGTATATATATTTTTGTCCTCTATAAACGTTACACAGGTCATAGCACAATTAAAATATAAGAAAAAGTGTACCAGACAAATAAAAACGCAACTTATTTTGTGGGCCAAGAAAGCCATATACTAAACTCATGAAAAATTAAAATGAAAATAAAACATTAAACTCTTGTATTTGGATCTAAAACAGCAGCCTCTCATTTGCATATTGCATTATTGGAAAAAACATTAAAAAAAAAATCTGTTTTGCCATGGTGACAAGACAAAATAACCACCACACACATGTATGCTTACTTAATTAGCCCCTCCACACATACGATTATTTTGTCCCCAAAAAAAAAAAAAAGGTGAACTGAAAACTAAAAAATAAAAATAAAAAATAAAAAAAGAATAAAAAGAAAAGAAACTTTCTGGAAGCAAGACTGACAACAGGAATTTCTTTTGCTGAAAGGAAACAGCCAACGTTAAAAATTGGCAACTAAAAAAGAGGCCTTTTAGTACTACCCTTTGAAGGGCCTCATAATAAACAACTTTCTTTCCCCCCCCCCCCCCCCCCCCCCCCTTCTTTTTCTTGTTTTACCCTTTTATAGACAGGTTAACATCAAGGAAGGTGATGAAGACCTGGCTGCGACATTCCTAAATATTTTTCTTTGTTTGCAGCAACTGATCAGATTAACAAAATTTCTACTAAAAAAAAAAAAGTCAAAATCTTTTTTTTTTTTTTTGAAATAGAAAATATAAACAAATCCTATGCAATTTTGGAAACAAAAATAAAAACAAACTATGAAATTGAAAAGCTCTACAAAGCCTTTGCCTTTTCAATGAATTATAACAAAGAGACCACATATTTTACAAGCGACAAAGCAAATCAGAGATCAAATGATAATGTAATCGAAAGAAAACCAGATAAATCATAAAAAGCTGAGCAACTTTTCATCCAAACACAAATTAAACAAAAAAAGAAACGAAATCTTCAGATATTTACAATATATATGCGCATTAACGAACAAGAGAAATCTCAGAAAATGAAGCTTACCTGGTTGACGAGTGAGATTTACTTTCCCGGTCAACCAAACAGGGAAATTAAAGGACCACCAAAGAAGGAAAAAAAAAAAAGATAAGGTCTTTGACAATGCAGATTTGGAATCAAAGAAACGAAAGGCTTGACGTGGAGAGGAAGAAAGCGGCGTGGGCAGTTTCAGAGCCAATAATCGACGAGAGAAAAAAAAAAAAGAAAAAAGAAAAAAGAAGAAGAAAAGCCGAATCAAACAGAAGGAGAGAAAATGCAAGAAGTAAGAGTGACAGAGACAGAGAGACAGAGAGAGAGAGGATAAATAAGGAAGAAGAACTGCAGAAACCAGAGAAGGAAGATGGAGAAGAAAAGAGAGGGAGGAGAGAGAGAGAAAGAGAAGGGAGGGGTGGGTATTTATAGAGTTTGATTGATGAGGGGCATTGGCAATTTGGCAGGGCCTTGAAACGACGGAGACGTGTTTCACAAGCCAGCACCCCAATCAGGGCGCCCCCCCTCCTTTTTTTTTTTTTTTTTTTTTTAAGTCCCTTTGGTTGTTGAATAGGGAAACACCACCCCCACCACCACCGGCATTTACCATTTTCACCCCCACTTTTTTTCTTTTTAATTATTAATTTATTCCTCTACATTTTTTTTTATAATTATTTTTCTTAAAAGAATTTTGTGTTGGGACGCCACATATTTTTAATTTAAGTATTGTATTCTATTATTTTTAAATATAAAAAACTTAATGAGACAAATATTTATTTATTTGTTTTCTCCAGTAATGGAACATTTATTTAAAAGCATCTCCACTAAAGTATTAAATTGATATATCAATGGATTATAGTTTTTGATCGGGTTAAGTATATAGATATCATTAGATTATACTTGCACACACAATTAATTTGTGTGTTCAGCCAAGTAAATCATAATTTTGGTTCAAAATTGCACGACACCAGACACTAACGGATTTTTGTTTTGTTTAGTTTTATAATTTTAGAACAAGGTTTTCGTTTGTTTAATTAAGCGGGGGAAGAAAAAGAAAAATAGAGAGTTGAAGTGGAAAACGACACGTGGAAGAGTAGTAGCTTAAATAAGGAAGCGAGGACACCTGCGAATGGAGCTAAATCGATGTGGCCGCGTGTCACGGTGGGCCGAGGCGGACGAGCGGCTTTCGTGCTCCAGTCGCTTTCCTGCCCAACTGGCGGTCCCCTCGTCGGTGGCGGTAATGCTTATAATATTTATTATTAATATCTATAAATAATTCCCCCAGGAATTTACAGTTTCTTTTTCTTTTTTCTTTTTTCTTTTTTCTTTTTTTTTTTCTTTTTTGAGTAAAATAAGAAAAAGAAAAAGGAAAAAAAATAAGTGCACGTGGCAAAGGGAAAAAGGTCAAGGGTGTCACGTGCGTGAAAGCTGTTAGATATTGTAATGTTCGTTGCCATTTGCCGCGATGAGGAGCACGTATCTCGTGTATATCGGCCTTTGCTATTACTTGGTCTTTTTCTTTTTCTTTTTTTTTTTTTCTTTTTCTTTTTCTTTTGTTTCTGAGTTTTTGTTTTGTTATTATTATTTTTTTTTAAGGGTAACCTTCCTTGGTCTGGGAGAAAGAAGACAAGAATTAACCTATATTGTTGTTGACTGGAGATCCCTGGTGTCCTCTCCTTTCATGTTTATTATTCGTTTTGAAATCTAGTAAAACATTATTCATACGTAATTTATGCCTTTTATTCATCATTTTTTTAGGAATCTAATAACAATATTATAATCTAACTCATTTTCTCCTCATCCTGAAACTTATACTCATCATTCTTTGTTTCTTTTTTTTTTTTTTTTTTTTTTAAATGTCACTTTTAGTATTGGATTCCAAAGTGAAGACGCAAAAATTCAACTCTAAAAAACTGAAAGAAAGAGAATAATTAATGAGCAAAAAGTTTCTATTAAAATTACAATCAATAATTACAATTCCAAAGCTTTAAGTTATATAACATAAGTCTGTACTTTGTCAATGTAACATAATTGAAAATCGATAAATTTTATAATTAATTTTTCATATGTTGTTTTTTCATTCAATTTTGCCCTATATATATGATGAAAGGGTCATTTGTGTAATAATACAAAAAACTTAGTGTAATGTAATGCGTAAAAGAAAAATCATGAGTCAACATAAGATTAGGTGTATAATTCAGGAGACTTATTTAAAAAAAAAAAAAACCTAATTCTTTTTTTATTTTTTTATTTTTTTTGGTTTAGTTTTAGGGCAATTGTGGAAATGAAAATTGAAGGGGGAAAAGTGAATAAAAAGGAGGGACGAGACCCACTCACGGTTGGTCGTTTTTTTCTTTTTCTTTTTCTTTTTTATCTTTTTCCTTGGGGACGAGGGCGACTGAATGTTCTATGAATTCATGGCAAGGGTTTTGCTAAGTCAACATGACTAAGGTATGGAGAAACTTGTGCACTCTCGCCCTTGCTTTTGATGTTTACATGTTGGACCACGTTAGGAGTTGCTTTCATTTTTTGCTATTTCTTTTTTTCCTAAACAAAAAAGTTAATTTGAATCTAAAATTCCTTTTTTCTTCTAAACAAATTTTCCTTTTTTCCCCTTTCGGTGAAAGGGAGCATAATATATTCATTAAAAGGAAAAAAAAAAAAAGGAGAAAAGAAATTAATTATTAGAGAGATAGGATATACAAGTTATGTTGAATAATGTACGGCAAATAAATTTGGGCTTCCAGTTCTATGTAATCGAGTTGGAACTTTTTTGCTTTTTTGTAATATATAATGGCATCATAGTTAATGATCTTATCATGATTCTTCTTCTTCTTCCTCATTATACATCGGTTGTTGTCATTTCAAATGGTTATTAATTCAAGGCCATTTCTTTATCCTAAAATCCTTTTTGGATTTTTTATTTTTTTTATTTTTTTATATGTAGGTGGCAAGTTTCTTTCTTTCATCTTCCTTTTTTTTTTTTTTTGTTTATTTTAGTTGAGTTATATCGATGTTGATAATTGATGCTTTTATTTTTATGCAGGTATGTAGGATTGATGTATCTATTTTTGATTCCTCAATTGATCTCTTCCTTTGAGGTTGCTAGATAAATTATTGACTGATAAGAGTGTACTATTAAGAATTTTTATTGTTTATAACTGAGAAAAGAACAAAAAGATTTCACGAAGTATTAATAATATTGCTTTCGTTGATGAATTCTTGCATCAATATATGTGTAACAATTTTAAGTAGATTATCAAGTTAGCCTTTCAAGGGGTTGAGAAGACAGGAGCCAAAATAGAATATTAGTGTAACGATCGCTATAATTGCTTTGGTATTTACTGCTCATAACTATATATAATTAATACATTGCTATATCAATTAGTTAATGAAGACTAGTTTCCAAATTAAGGCATCATTTCAAATAAAATCTTCGAGTTGCTTTCAAGCGCGCATAGTTTAGTTTTTGTTTAATAAATGTAGATAAAGACATTACAAAATAATTTTATTTTAATTGAAGTGAGAGAAGTAGAACTTTAAGTTTGTGTTTGATTCACCTATTGAATATGAAAATTTTAAGTTGGAGTTAGTTGACTTTTCAAAAACTTGGACTTGTTTGGTGAGTTAGTTCAACTGAAACTAAACTGTATTTTTTTACCTTAGTTTTTGTCTTTTTCTGAAAAATCAACAAAAATTATAACTAGTTGTTAAAAAGTCAAACAACTCAAACTTAAAAATTTCAACTCAAACCGTTTCACCAAACGGAGCCTAATTATAAATTTTGTTGACTTTTCAAAAGAAAATAAAAACTGATATGAAAAAGTACAATTTAGTTGGAGTTAAAATGAAACGTCAAACGAAGTCTAAATTTCAGTATTTGAGGTAATTAGTACGTGGATTTTACTATTAAACCATCACCTAGCAATGGTTACATATAGACATTTTTTAAGGTATATATGTAAAGAAAATTTATATCCATGTATTTATTTTATAATCTTCTTTCCTTATTTTGGGAGACTGAGAGTCTTGACACGAATTAGTATTAACAAAAATCGATCCTTTAATAATTATATGGATATATATAATACACTGATTAATTGATTATGGTTTCTCTATTTTTATAGACTAACAAAAACTATTAGGTGGAACTTGCTTCCTAATTATCATTAGGCTCGTTACAACATGATAATACTTATATGTCCCAATTCCCAAATCATACGAAACAAACTAATTAACAGGACATTTGAATCTTAGCCAAAACAGTTTTGATTTTTGATTTTTGATTTTTTACCAAAACCTAGTCTTTGGTTATTGATGAGATTTGCCAAAATGAAATGGAACACGCTGGATGCATGGGAGCTATTATAATAGTAAAAGCTAATTAATTACACTCGTGATCCAAATCCTGATGTTTTGTATAGATCATTTTCAACTTTCTAAGGAAGCAATAGACTTTTTTTTTTTTTTTTTTTTTTGAAGAATACTCATGAGTGGTGCGAACAGAACTAATAGCAAAAATAATTAACCTCCTTTACCATCAATTGAAGGGTTGAAAAATTCACGTTGGGTTTCCCCACTCTAGAGCTAGCTAGCCAATAGTGTTTGGTCCCTTCTCTGTAACTTTCTTCCATCAATCAAAAAATAAATATAATATTTGGTTTACATATCAATGAAAACGTGGAGATTATCTTATGTATTGTGTGTGATTATATAACCAATATATAATTTACACATATATTATACAGAATAATTAACTTAAATAGTCCCTAAATTATTGATGATATGACAATTTGATTTTTATTTTTTTAATTTTGATTGAAATAGCCCTAAACTCTTTAATTTTGACCGAGATAATCATTTCCATCCATGTCCGTAAAATTTCTAGTAGAAAATGTCAAGTGACCCATCACATGAGTTAAATCAATCATTAAAAGATGAAAATATCCTTATTTAAAAAAAAAAATACCCAATGCACATTTTAAAAAATAAAAAAGAAAGAGAGCTCAAACCCAGCACCCCCCCCCCCCACCAACCTGAGTCGTCTTCTCCGTCTCCGACCCCCTCCCGCACCTCCGCCGGTGAGCTCTCCCCCGCCCCCACCCCACACACACACACACACACACACACACACACCAAAAAAAACCCAGATTTAGGCTTGCT
>JAFMPE010173407.1:0-12310 GCA_024759925.1 Ficus religiosa
GTACCGACCCGCGTTAGGTCGGGTTGGACTATGGTTTGAGTTGGAAATGGACTGGTCGCCCCAACCACTCCATAGTTATGCGCCCGGTACATACACTCATGTAAGGGGTCCATAAGCAAGATAAGTTAAGTTAAAATGAGAATCATGTTATGAAGGTATAAGAAAACATAATGAAGCATAAATGGCTCATGCATGATTAAGTATATTATGCCGTTATGTTATGAAATGTTATGATGTGTCATGTTAAGTTACGTGTTATATTTGTGTGTCGCGAATGTATAAGTGATACTTGCTGAGCGAAAGCTCACATCTTACGTCTATGCTGTAGGTAAGCAATCTATGAGCAACCATTGATGCAAGATGAAAGAGCGTGGCGGAGCAACTGTGAAATATAGGAATGTCGACCGCTACGCGTTTTGTTTTTAAGAATATTTTATTTGACGTTTGTACATCGTTATTTACTTATTGTTTATACACTCGGCAAACATATTTATTTATTTATTGCTTATACGTAAATACGCTTGTACAAAAAAAAATTTCACTAATTATGCTAAGTAATTAAGTATGTTATATATGCATATATGTATGATAACGGCCTGTACTAGATGGGTTGTTACAATAAAGCTCTAAGTAGGTTTGTCTTTTTAGGAAAACCTCTAGGCTCAAATGAGTTAGGCATTCAGTCAGTGATAAGGGATGCCTCGAAATAGATTTGTCTTTTTAGGAAATACTTTACTAAGACCACCCAAATCCTAAACACTGCCATTGGGGCGAAAATGCCAATACAATATAAATTATCTAAAGTTGCTGTCTACATAGATGGAGCCTGTTTCGAAACTAGTTTTCTCAGTAAAGAAATCACAAGGCTAGCCATATTAGGAACACCTTTCCTTGAGTTACTCTATCCTTTCAAGGTCTCAGAAAAAGGAATAATCTAGCAAGTTAATGGTGATCAAATTAGATTAAAATCTCCACTAAACCTGAGTGGCAAGAAATAAACGATCTCAAGTTAAAGATTGAAGAAAAAGAAAAATTCTTGTCAACAGAAGAAAAGATCCTTTCTCCTAAGTTATAAGGAGATGCTTGTCTAATATTTGCATGGTAAAGAAAATTAATTTTTCACTTTGGAAACACTCAATGCTATAATTGCTCTCTCAAAATTCTCTTTTTTTTTTTTTTTTAAGCATGGTAAATAATACAGACATTATACATTTTAAGGTTCTTATAATTCACTTAAACAGAGGCTTCCTTATAGTTTTACTTTTAACATTATCTACGACTCCACCCCTATTCATTCACTCATTTAATTTTCTTTAAAGAGGGAATAGGTTCAATATCATGAAATAAGATTTGTTGAAAAGCTTAATACCAAGAGACTTGAATAATGCAAGTAAATGAACAACACAACAAACTAATGGTTTAAGTGGATCAGAAGATAGTTAAATTAATGGAAGAAAAAATCAATGATAAAAAAAAGAAAATGTGATGATGATCAAGAATATCAAGAAAGTAACTAAGACTACTAAGTTAACATGAAAACTAGAGATCATAAGCAATTTGAGTCATACTTTTATATCTATTTTTCTTCTTTGAAGAAGGCCCCTTTAAAATTTTAACTTAAGGCCCCAATATTATTTGGGCCGATCCCATAACTGCAAGCGTGCCATCTAGTCCAATAACATCAAGACAAAACAATATTTTCAACCCAACATCATTCATCAAATCCAATGTCAAGAATTATATAATTTACGTTTTAACAATTAATCCAACAGGGTAAAACAGAAATATAGTCCAACCAACACCAGAGACTCAACAACAAAAGTTTCAGACTCAAAATCAAATCAAATACAGATAAATCTCTGAATCACAATGTCTTGGATGAAACAGACACAGTCTCTAAATGCTTTAAACATCACACACCAATTTCACCCATCAGAACATATTTATGTGTACATATATAGATATAAATATCCACAATTTCAGCTTCAAAATGTTACCCTATTTACAGAAGTTCTAGTAAATAAAACCTCAACAATTCCCTATAACCATTAGGTGTAAAAGTTACCCAAATTTTTTGGTTGACTAAAAACTAGCAAAAAAAATCACAAGTTCAAAACTTTGCAAATGAAAAGCAAAACCCATGAAGCAAATTCGAAAATTAAAAGAACCCAACAAATTTAGCACACAAGTTTCAAAACCCATGCTCAGAATCAAAAGGGCAGCATCAATATGTTGCCCTATACCCACACACCAATTTCACCCCTCGATATATTTTTATGCGTGAATATGTAGATATAAATACCCACAATTCAGCTCCAAAATGTTACCTCCATTAAATTAAAAAATAAAAAAATAAATAAAAAAAACCCTCAACAATTCCCCACTCCCATTATGTATTAACATTACCCAAATTTGTATTGTGGGTTGACTATAAAACTAGCAAAACTGAATCACAGGCTGAAAACTTTGCAAACAAAAAGCAAAACCCATGAACCGAATTCGAAAATAGAAAGAACCCAACAAATTTAACACACAAGCTTCAAAACCCATGTTCAGAATCAAAAGGGCATCATCAATAAGTCCTCCATAGAGAAATATCCGAAACCCCAACATTTAATCGGAGAAAGAATAAAAGAGAAATGTTAGAGAGAGAGAGAGGGGGGGAGAGAGAGAGAGATGGAGCAAAGAGAGAGCACTGAGAGACGAGATGGACAGACCATCTGTAACTTAGAACCCACGGCCTACAATGGGACAACCCACCAAGCAAGAGAGAGAGAGAGAGAGAGAGACTTACGTTCAGAGGATCGGAGAGCAGCGGCGGCGATCTCGTCTCCACGTTTGGATCTTGTCTCAGCGTCTCCGAACGTCACTGTTCGCCAAAGCAAGCAAAATCTCCGACGAGATTTCCACGGCGACCTCCTTAGCAACGGCGACAACAGCGGCGAGAGGAAGAAATAGCAAACAGAGAGAGAGAGAGGGGAGAAGAAAGAGCCTCTGACTTGAGAGAGACAGAGAGTAGGAGAGAGACAGAGAGAAACAACTTCTGAAAGATTAGGATGACTCCCACCAGAGATACCGTATTGGTTGGGGGGTGTTTGGTGAATGAGTTTAATTTAAAATTTTTAAGTTTCAATAGTAATTTTTCAGAAAAGATAAAAAAAATTTTCAGAAAAGATAAAAAAATTTTTTAGAAAAAAACAAAAATCATGATGAAAAGAATACAACTTAGTTTAAACTAAACTAATCACCAAACTAACCCTTAATTATTCAAACTATGCAAATCAAGGCCCATTTGTTGTTACCACTGGAGTTAAAGATTTTAAAATTGAGTTGAAAATAAATTAAGTTAAAAGTAAATTTACATTTGGTAAAACGGTTTGAATTTAAATTTTTAAATTTGTGAGTTGGTTGACTTTTTAAAAATTAGTTATAAATTTTATTGACTTTTCAGGAAAAAAAAAAAACAAAACAAAACAAAACAAAAATTGAGATGAAAAAGTACAGTTTAGTTGGAGTTAAACTTGTTCTCCAAACGTGAGCTTAGAGTTGAGCATTTGGTAAAAGTTTGAGTTGAAAAGTTTAACTTGAGTTGAGTGTTTGAATGTAGAAATTGAGTTGCTTTGGGAAATGTAATTGAGTGGAATTGTATCATGTATAAGAAATTAAGGTTTGTTTGGTGAATGAGTTTCGTTTAAGATTTCTAAGTTTCAATAGTAATTTTTTAGAAAAGACAAAAAAAATTTTCAGAAAAAATAAAAAACTTTTTTAGAAAAAAATAAAAATTATGATGAAAAAAGTACAATTTAGTTTAAAATGAGATGTAAAACAAACAAACCTTTAGTTTTTTTTTTTTTTTTACATCTTAATTTGGTTCCTATGTGTAGAATAATCCATACTGTAGTCCATAAAAAAATAATTTTACTTGGATTATTTTTAAATGGCTCACAATTTATGAGGTTTTTATCCCATTTTATCGTTTTCGTCCCCTCAAATAACATGTCATTGTAGGTTGTGAAAGGAAAAATGAAAAAAAAAATTGAATAAAATAAAAATACACATCAACAACATACAACAAATTAATTATAATCTTGTTTACATAGTCATAAAATACAACAACAAAAATTACATAGTTGCTAACTAAAAGTGCTAATAACAAAACATGAAATTATCTCCCTAATCTATGTTAAACAGTAAAAATGGCATTAATTTCAAGTGGATTTATACCATGGAAATCATTGATATCTGTCCCATATATCATTGGCCAAAACTTCTCTCAACTGATTTATTGCGCCCCTCGTTGATGCATCTTATGCCTTCCTGTACTTAGACCCGCATCATCGGCCACGTCGGCCAACACGACATCCGCGTTAACATCAACATGTCCACCTACAGGCACACCATCTGCCACATACTCTTCAAGAATATGATCCTCAACCTGTACCATCCTTATGAAATTATGAACGATCGCATACGCTATTGGTAAATCTGGCCTTCCATATACCAAAAGTTCACTCAATGTAATTCTGCAGAAATGAGTGCGTGTAGTTAAATATTTCCCTCCGGGTGCCCAGTCCGTCGCGACGTTTCCGATATTTGAGTAAATGATACGTCTCTCGTCGAAACGGACTCAGGAAACAATCCTTATTCGCGTATCCTGAATCGGTTACGTAAAATTTTCCTACATTGTAATTTGAGTCATTATCAAAACTATTTTATAAATTCTTGCTTATTTATAAACAGTCATAATGATATAGAGGATCTTACCAGGTGACGGTATTGGGAATCCATGAAATGCTACTGCCTCTTCTAGTATTCTTGTATCATGACAAGATCCTTCATAGCCGATCAACATATATGTAAACTTCATATCGAATGAGCAGGCGGCCAATACATTATGTGAGTGCACACCTTTTCGATTAATCTAAGCTTCAGAATTCTCCTCTCGTGGCACACATGGTACGTGTGTTCCATCGATAGTACCAATAGAATTCTGCATAAGTAAGGAAAAATGTTGATTATGGCTAATAATGCATTAATACCACGTGTAAAACCACCAAAATTTTAATTTCTCATTTCTCTATCTTTTTGAATATGCACATTGGATGTGATGACATTGATTCCTTACATCAAACCATGGCCTATATTTGTTGGAATGCTCTTGAATCAAAGGTTGAACTTCTGTGTAGTCGGGTGGTCTAATGAACTCGTCTTTCAAAGCACAAATAGCCCTTAACACTACTTTAAAGAACCAACGCGAAGTTGTCTCTCTAGAATGCTGGAACAAATCAGAAATGTGCCTGTTTGTTGTGCCTTGGGAACAAATGGATAAAAAAAAAATGAACAACTGCTCGTCGACATTCATGTTACAAGTCAGCCTCAATAATTCCCTACTCCCTAATATGTGGCTTAGTGTTTTGAATGTATCTGATCTCATACTGATTAAATCTTGAATAGTTTCTTCATGTTCATGTATAATCTCTTCCACACGCATGCTATTAGTTAATCTTGAATTATGCATTGGTTGTGGAGCTCGGCGTCTGTTATGGGTACTAATAGCCACGGCAACGATGGCCGCCGTAATAAAACTGTCATCGTCGCTTTGCTCATTTTCTAAGGTTCGGTCATCCTGTTCATGTTTGGAAGCCAAACTAAATTGACACATTTTGATAATTGACTGACAATACAAATTTGATTGTGTACCTGTTCTAGATCAATTGTTTCCAAAAAATGTTTAATTAGTCCATTTACAAATAAACTAAAAGTACAACTACTCGTTTCAAATTCACGATAAACTAATTTTGTTCTTGCAAACACTTAAAAACGTAACATGATATAAACAAATATTATTCACTCAATTGCTAAGATCACATAACGTCCAACAAAAGCTAATGGATAAATAAATAAATAAATAATAATCGAGAAAAATTGTTGGGAATCCATGTTATGTCTAAAATAAATATGTAGTAGGACAAAAAAAATGACGAATGCAGCTAACTTCAATCATCAGATGGCGATTGAGATTTAAAAACGGACGCAATTATGTCTTGCATATCTTCATCGAGAAGCTGATGGAAGGTACGTTGCACCTGTAGATGATTCTCAAAGTAGTGCCACATAATCGTTCGCTGATTAAGTGAAATACCCATCTCGGTCATAATATTCATGCACGTCAGCAAGTGATACGGTCGGCTTGATTGGTCATTACTAGTACTCGATTGCGAGCGATTACAGAAATGACTGACTATTTTTTGCATAGCCGAGCTAGTCATCTCGTCTGTTGCCTCTCTTTGCTTTCTCTTACCAGAATTGCCCCTAGACTGTGACGGGCCAGCGTCGTTGCCCGCTCTTCAGTTGATGCCCTACCGCCCATAGTTGGTTAGAGTTAGTTCCTCATCCAGAATCGGTTAGGTGCTAGAGTTGTCCACAAATACTTCGGCCTCCACGTACGGATGACTTCCATCTCGGATCGTAACTGACCCGAATCTTGAGGCGCCTGCAGCATGATTTTTTTCAAAAACGTTGTAATACAATTCCTTGTTGCGAAGTCCCTCATGGCGAAGATGATTACACTCATTCTCAACCCTGTAAACGAAAATTTATCAACATACTCGTCTACTGGTGGCGTGCTTAAATAATTAAATTAGATCGTCACAGATAGATAATGCAATTACTTAGATAAAGCTCTGCCAAACATCATTCGAGGAAATGATTCTATCGGTTGACGGATCATATCCAAGGCCAGTCTGTACTTGCAACGCCTTCCGTCCCCTATATATTTTCTTCATCCTCTTTTTTTTTTTTTTTTTGATATAATGTTAATCCATAGGTAGATACTCCACCATATTCAGAATTAAATTGGGAAACCCATTGTTGAAGAATTTGAATGGAGGGATGTTTACCGCCACTATAAGACAAAAACCCATCCAATTTCTCAAGGAATTTTTTTTCCTTCGCGTTATCCCAAAAGTACGTCTCACCCAATGATTTACAAGGCATTTCCTTAACAAATCCAAAAGCAAAACCGGAAAACATACTTTATAATTGTAACATAAAGAGGACAATTTGGCTCAGTATAAATTGATTGTCATCTTTTATTTGAAGTATGTCAAAGACCCGATACAAATGCAGCTACCACGGCATATGAACCATAGGTTAGGGGTTAACAAAGTTCATGGCTAATAGAACCATCAACTCAGCCCCTTATCAACTAACATGAGGTCATACACCCGTAACTGTCAATATATATCGGATGCAAGACTCACCGATCAGATAAAATTACAATACATGTTAACGGGCTTTTTACATCATAGCCAAATGAAGGGGAAAAGTGCACTTAAACAGCAACATAAAATGGAAAATTGTCCAAACCTATAAAAGAGAAAAAAATTTCCTAATTTATCGGTTGCAACACAGTTCTCGTTGCTCCAAATATTAATCCTAATAATTCTAGAGGGGTCCCATACCTTATTCTTAATTTTGCATCCGTAATGACGATCGGCCACAGTATAATTTCAATACTGCTTATTATACTACAGTATTGTCTTATACAGGTCATGAGTTATCCTGGTCATACATTGGCTAGAACAAAAACATAAATCATCATCGAGTCTTACGATACTATAAGAACTCGAACATATTCTAATAATAAAATTATGAATTTCACATTGATATTCATAATTTCGAAATTCATAATTTCCATGAAACATCATATAAACACGTAGCATGGACTTAAATTCCTTTATATATAAGGAAATCACGAGTTCGTAAAAATTTTGGTTATTACATAAATAAATGTTAGTCAATGCCAAATTTTTTGGCATTTCATCGAATAATTGCCTCTTGATGAAGTGTTATTTTGAAGGTAAATTTGAAATTAAACTTAGTGACAAATTTTCCACAAAATACAGTAAATGTTAAATTTGGTGTTTGATTATTATTCATTGGAGTTCTAACTTTTTTTTTTAAATCTAATCATCATTATTTTTCCATTTCAAAATAATTTAAACACTGAATTTTACTTTCATGAATTTCAAAACTTAATAACAATGATAAAAGATAGATACATCATTAACATTAACTCTATATCAAGGGTTAATTTCATAAATAGCACATGAATTATATACTTTGTCTTATGTTGGTCTCCAATTTTTGATTTTATACATCACACTCCGCTGCACTTCTAATTGTTAGGTCAATAGTCCTTCTGTCAATATTCTACAAAAGATTATACATAAATTGTGATCATATGAGCTTTATTTATAGATAAAACCATAATCAAATATACTTTGGAAGATACAAGAATAAAAGATATTTTGAAAGCAAGCTATATTTTAATCAATGATATAGAACATAAACTTTATGTCATAAAAATATTTTAGTGGTACAGTTTCCATACAACAACTATTTAACTGTGATTTTAATTGTAATCAAAGCTTAGTATGTGATCTGAAAGTGTTTAATTATAATTATATTTATGAAAGTAACCCATATATTAAGATAGTATTAACTAGCTACGTTGGCATAAACCGCAACCACTTGGAAATCTCCTCCTCATCGGAAAGCTTTCTAACTCCGCCGTACAATTGATCTACGCCGTTCCCTTCTCCAGGTTGGTGCTTCCGATTTATCATGGTTTTTATTGAGCGTGGAGAGTACTGATTGAACTCCACTACTATTGTATCTGCAAGCAAAAGGCCTCCTTGTGAGTTGTGAGATGACTATCATAGTTACATATATATATATATATATATTTATATAGGGTTGGTATTGGATACAAGACTTTGCATATATATATATATATATAATTAGCGTTCAAACTGGTCCAATGCATTTGTAGGTTACTGCCTGCACAAATTCCATGAATATCCCAAATGACAAACAAAAAGAAGAAGAAATCCAGAGAATTTCAAAATCTAAAGCGATTATCTTAATTAATTACCACTGTAATGGCAACAACAATGATTCAAATTTCCATCACATTGCTCCAGGTGACCAACAACAGCATACCACCAACCTACAATGCATTTTTAGAAATGATGAGGGCCTTAATGCGATTTTTAAGTTAAAGGTTTGAATATATATATTTTTTGGAGCTTAGAGAATAAACCATAAGGCATTCTTTCATGATTTTTCCACTGGATCTCAATATGGTCGCCGGGTTTTAAATCATGTAAGCAATCAGACGCGTGAGGCGTGAATGGAGGCGTGTCGACCGGCGGGGCTCTTATCCTATCCCACTTTACATTTGCCTCTGTTGTCCCCCACACTTGAGAAGGATACCTGCTGTACGGAACAGAATCCAGACTCACGATGAGTTCAAGACGAATCCTTCTTTAAGAGTGAAATTGTATATAGAAATTGCTAATGGAGAACAATACGTAATTTAAGTGAAGATGCATTAAGGTATGCAAACGTCAGATCTTTGGAACTTCAAAGGACAAAACTGATTCTATTAGTTATGGCCGTAGGTTGGAGCACCAAAAAAAGGGGAGAAGTGATGCATTATAATTATCAACTTTCACCTTTAATTAGTTCAACAAAGATTTTCATATTTATTAACTACAAATAATGCATGCCTTAAAATTATGTGTTCATCTGATTACGTAAATAATTATACAATCAAAACATATGTGTTAACGAAATCATGACATATCACGGTATGCACAAGCACGAGCACGGACACGCACGTAGATAAATGAGCCGTTCCATGATTGAAGTATTGATTTTTTTTTTTTTTTGGATATTTTATGAAATCTAGAATATGAAGTCTAATTATTGTCTTGGCATGGATTTGGCATGCAGATGGCCAAAACTTAGTAAGGTACAGATATTGGGGTATTTACATTTGTATTTGTTGTTGTCCTAGATTTGTACTTATATTAGAGTCTAAGCTTTTGTTTGGTGTTCCAATTGGAACTCAAATTTTCCATCTTAATTTTTGCTTTTTATTTTCTAAAAAGTCAACAAAAATTATAACTAGTTTTTAAAAAGTTAACAAACTTCAACTTAAAAATTTTATCCCCAACTAACTAAACAAACGGAGGTTAAAATGTGTAGAGTTTGTGATTTCTCTTGGAATTTGTAATCTTCTATCTTATTGAAATTTTGCTATGGTAGTTAGTGGACGTAGCTATTACATTAAAGACAGGACTACTATAAATTTTGTGCGTGATTGTTTGGTTGTTATATTTTATTTCATTTCTATTTCTCTCAGTAGTTAAGAATTGGCTTATCTAATTTACTGATATAGCAAGACACAATAGGACAACACAACACAATATTTACACAACTATAGTTTTCTATATAAGTACTTTTCTCACCACAGAACAGAAGATGGATTAGTAAATTCTAATGGAAGTCTTTTTCAACAATGTAGATCTTCCCGTACCTTGCCCGGAAGGTGTCAGTCCGGTAATCATAGCTCGCCTGAGCATCATAACATAACAGCATAACTCCAGTATAGCCGCTCTGCATCCAAAAAACAAATCACAAAGACGTCACTGCAATATCCCGACACATAGATGGAAGCAAATATCAATGGTTGCTTGTTTAAACAAGAAAAGAATAACATGTTACATGAAATAAGAGAGTTTTCGAACAAATATTACGTCTCCGTAGTAGACCTGGGCTGGGAACCAGAACTTGCCGCTCTCAAGAGCGAGGTAGAAAGCCTTAACCGAACCAGCTGGTAAATTAGTAGAACCCACCTTGTAGCTCTTTTCTGGTTTTGACCTAATCACTGAAAATCGCTGTTCGTTGCGAGGAGAATTCAACAATCTCTTTCTCCTTTTCCGGCAAGAGAAGTTTGGTCTAATCCAGAAGGCCACATGGGACTGCCATTCTAGGTACGCACGATCACCGATCCATTTTCGGTGCGCAGCATCACCAATCACTTTACCCCATTTCCGCGTCAAGTTTTTCTCCCATAAATGGTCACTAGTACAAATTTCCCTGAAAAAGGAACAAATTTCTATCATGTTGCACAAATCGGACGGTAATAGCCGCTCAAAAATGCACTCCAAGATCAGTTTAGGCAAATCTAGAAGGGTTGTTTTAGTCTCTTTATCATGCATATTCTCCGCACTTGAACAAGAAGCCATCCTTTCCAAACAAAGGTAAATCTTTTACACTGTTAAAAAAAAAAAAAAAAAAAAAAAAAAAAAAAAAAAAACAGCAAGTTTCAATTAAGGCCCTCGAGAGTTTGCCTAGCTTGTTTTGGTACCCCACTGATATTTCCAATGCCGTTTCATATTGTTTTCCTCTTCAATTGTTTTAAATTGGATCATGATCTCTATATGGTTCTTTATTGTATATGTGTATACATGTATATATATATATATTTATATATATATATAGGTATTTCCTCCCAAGGGGAATTAAGAATTGTCCTTTAGGTCTCGTTATCATCAATGCAGAATTTTGGAAGGAACGAGAGCTTGGGAGATAATTCTTTTTTATTCTTTTAGTTATAATAATGAAACGTATTATAACCATATTGAGAAAATATTTTAAATTGGATCATGATCTCCATATGGTTTTCTATTGTATATGTGTATACATATATATATATATATGTATATATAGGAATTTCCTCCCAAGGGGAATTAAGAATTGTCCTTTAGGTCTTGTTATCATCAATGCAGAATTTTGGAAGAAACGAAAGCTTTGGAGATAATTCTTTTTTGTTCTTTTAGTTATAATAATGAAACGTATTATAACGGATATCAATACCATATTGAGATTCAGTTGTTTAAAGAAACAAAAAGAAAGAAGTACTGCTATTTAACCCCATGGGCTTTTGACCCCGTCCACATGGCTTTATGTGGATGCTGCCATCTGTCCTTAATGAGCAGGTGTCACACATCAGTACTCCACGTCCTTGACTAGCAGCTGATGCCATTTGACCATCTTTATTTTTTATCTTTCTTTTCTTTCTTCTAGACTGACAATCTATCCCCCTTTACTGCCAGTCTCCCTCTCCATCACTGATTTCTTCTCGATCTCTTTACCGCAACGGTGATGCCTATGCTGCAACGGGTTCTTCGATGGTGGGGTATGTAATGACTAGCTTTTTACGATATTAAGATTTTCTTTTTAACGAATTTAAGCTGTACCATGAAGGTATTTATGAAAAAGCCCGATTAGGATTTTTATTAAATTTTATGAGTTCTTATGATATTATAAGACTCAAAAATGATTGCTTAGCCAAGCATATGACCTTTTGAGTAAAAAGGTAGAATGAAAATTTATGATTTCATGTTGGTCGAAGTTTAACCGAAAAAGTCAAAGTTGACCAGAAAAGTCAAAAGTT
>JAFMPE010173451.1:0-11995 GCA_024759925.1 Ficus religiosa
AAATGTATGTTTAATTAAAATATAAATTAAAAATAAATATGATAAAGGGTACATTGTAAAAATTTGAAATATATATGCAAAAAAAAATATAATACGAATCTTATTTCGTTATTTTTGTCATTGTGAATATTTAGATGCAAGAATCATATCATTTCGACTTGAAAAAAAAAAAAAAAAAAAACTATGAACTTTTGAAGCCTAAATTTCATGAAAATTTAAGAGAGAGAGAGTGTGTGTTTAGATTTGACAATTTTGAAGTTTAAATAGATAAAATTCCTGATGAAATTGGTATATTCCAAATGGACCTAAGTCTTGATATTGGTCAAACTAGAGGCAAAGTTGGTGACTTGCAAGCTACTAGTTGGTAGATTTCATTTTGCGGACAATTGGGATTTCTTAGAAATTTCACTTGGCTGAAATGAAGCAAACCTAGTTGAAGCATCTTTTGAAGAGGGAAAGTTGAGAATATCCGAAAAAACAAACTTTCAAATCAAAATGCACATGTCCAAAGAAAAAGGAAGATCCAGATGTCTGAATATTACATCAAGCTATTCTACTTTTACATGACACCAACAACAACAATAACAGCCGAAAACCTACCTAAACAGATAAAGCAAATAAATACCTCTCCTCAAGGTAAACGGGGATAAACCGCAGAAAGAAAAAACGACATCCTGGTACTAAATGTCAGTAAGTTTTACAGACGAATAAACGACGGAAGTGAGATCCAAGAGTTGGGAAGTTTGGTTGCCAATGCGGTCAGTGTAACAAACTTCGTTACTGCAAACTACAGGAACTGGTTCTCTAGATCACCCACCGGGCAAAGATACATTGATGTCAGTTGGCTTGCTTCTTGAATCTGCAGGCAAGGCAGACCAGCTATCTCCGCGGAAGGAACCCGGAGAAGTGAGGTTCACTTTCGGATCAGCACTTGAAATAGGAATGGCCGCGGTTGGCGTCGCACTTGTGATGTATTCGTGCTTCTGTTTCTTTGTCTTTTGCTCGTGCTGATTCCCGGCCAAAAAACTGCCCACTACAACCTACATTAGAGCGACATAAGAATGTTCAAAGTAATGTTTTCGGATTGCAGAACTTTAAGCCAATTCCCGTTTGGCATTAAAAGAAAGAACTGAGAAATTATAAACAAAGAACCAAAAAATGATGTGGAAGTGTAAAAATCCAAACCTGCACAGGACTTGCAGCTACTAATAGCCCAGCAACTCCACCTCCGACTACGCGTCCATCTGGACTTGCCAAAGAAACGCTCATCCCACCAGATCTACTTCTTGTCCCTCCCGTTTCGTTGGGCATGAATGAACCAGACAAGGAAAGAATTTCAAAACGGCCCTGCAAGAGCACGAGTGTAAACAACTGAGTTTCATTTTTAGTATAAATAGCCTACTAGATGTCTACATCATGAGCCACCTGATCTGCTGATCTCTCTAGATTAGTCTATAAAAACTAAGCGCAATAAGACGCTCATTTTATTCCAATTTCCGTAACTGAATGAGAAATAGAAGCGAGAACAGAGGCAGTACAGCATAACAATCTTTCCTTATAGGCATGGAAACAAGTCACATCATTAAAAAGATAATGAAACTACTTTGCCTATAAATAATATAATGACATGAAACAAAGTACCATATATATTTTTCTAAATTTAGTTGGGAAAAAAAAAAAAGTGGTAACGATTACTATTAAAGCAAGAGATCTAGATAAATCTACCCATAAAGCTTCAAAATTGCCACCATAAATGGATGTGGAGGGAAGAAATCAAAAGAGGGGATATGGGGCTTCACCTCGTATGTCAAAGTACCCCCAGAAGAATCAGGCTGACGAAGTGTAACACTTGATATTACACCATTTGCAGAAAGAATGCATATAGCTCGCGGCCCTTGTTGAGAGAACGATATTATCTTCATCGTAACATCCTGAGGCAAGAAGAGAGGAATTATTGGTTACAACGAGTCATCGTAAAAGCTTGAAGCAATAAAATAAAGAAGCAAAAACAGGAACTTCTGAAAAGATTACTAAACTGAAGCCACGCATGTATCAAAATTAATGTTATGAATTCTCTTCCAAGCAAGATATAACATAAACCGAAAAGAAGTTAGTTAAGAGGTCGTTGAAAATAAATAAATAAATACCTCGCCAGCATTAACAGTGATGATGTGGGGTGTAAAATTAGCACCAACAGAGCAAGCAACCCATTCACCTAGAATTAAACGATCATATGATCAGTGACCATTGCCTGTTTCAATTGGAAAAGCAAAAACACTAATATTCACACGCAATCATTAAACTAATCAATATTTAAAATTCCTTTCATTCATATATCTGACCACCTGTATTTCTATCAATTAAATCTTTAAATGGAACTTTGTTTAAGACCCTTCACATTTACGCCTTACTTCCAGAAATGACGGAATAACACTTTGGAAAATAATTAATATAGAACTCTGTTTCCATGTTACTGTTGGCACCTGAGATCAGCAAACTGAAGCCAAAAAAAAAAAAAAAAAAATCTATTTGTTTTTTTCCTTCTTTTTTGAAGGCAGCTATGAGTTCATATTTGGGATAACCAAAACTTTGTTAAACAAAAACGAGAGAGTTTCCTTGATGTTCGGAATCACAGCTCAATGCATTAAACCGATATGGAAAGATGTAAAATTATTCATTGTAGTAGACAGAAACACAAAAATAGATGAATAATCTGAAAGGGAAGAAAGAGTATAGAAAAGCAAAAATAAGATTCAAAAAAAAAAAAAAGAGAGAGAGAGATCTGCATGAACAACTTTGCTTGTTACTTCTTATCTTAAACTAATCAAATAGTCAGGATAAGCAACAAGAGAAGGCCTACCTTAAGTAAAGTATTCTTTCATCCATTAAAAAGATTCAATTGAATAATAACCCTAAAAATAACCAAATAATAAAAAAGAGAGGAGAGAATAACTATAAAACCTGTCTTTCAAGTTGGTAAAAAGAATCATAGTACGAGATAAGACTGGAAAATGCCTATAACCTCTAATAACTAGAGTCTTACTCCAAGAAACCAACAAGACAGCATCTGTTTAGTACTATAAACAAATTCAACTTTTTTTTTTCACCCTTTTCTTTTTGCAAACTTCTCAAATCAGATCAGATCAGTCAGCATCAATTGCAGAAACTTTTATTTTGCAAACAGAATTTTCTCACGTACCCCAACCTAAAAGGTGAGCCAGAGATGATGCGAGTGCCAAAGGACAGGCATAACTAGAAGATTCCATCATTTCCCATACCAACCAAACTAAAACCCTCTCTCACTCACTCACTCATTTATCTTTTCAGAACCACCACACACACACACTCCAACATCTCTCTAATAAGGCTAAGTGTATCCAATCATTGGACCCACATCTACCCAACTAGAATCATCTCATAAATTCAGTTTCGAAAAGGGTTATTATGCTTATCTCACCCCAATTCTCACATATCCACAACAACAACAACAACAACAACAAACTCATATCAATGTAAGCCATGAAAACAGGTACAAAACATCTCAACTTCAAAAGGGTAATTGAGAAAAGATGCAATTTTTTTTTTTTTTTTTTTCAATCTCAACAAAAGACCTCAAACTCAAAAGGGTACATAAGAAAAAAAAACACCGTTTTTCGTCACCTGAAAATTCCTAAGCCCCCGTCAAAGACGTCAAGCTCAAAAGGGTACACAAGAAAAGACAAATCATTTTTCGTTACCTAAATTCTCAACCTCGTACTTAGTCTTGCTAACCGAGCTGGCCGGCCGAACTTTTCCTCCTCCTCCGCCTCCACCGCCGCTGCTGCGCTTCTCCGCCGAGAAGTCGATTATAGGAGGAGTCGGCGCCGCCGAAGATATGGGCTTCGGAGACAGAGCAACGCCCACAGCCCCGTCTGGTCCATACTTCCTTGGTCTTCCTCTCTTCTTCTTCGCCGGCGGATTCGTCGCCGGAGCCGCAACCGCCGGCGCCGGCGGAGCGGCGACGGCGGCCAGTTGCGGCGTTGATCCGGGGGTCTGAACCGGGTTCTCGGACCTCGGAGCTACATGATAGTCCGAGGGAGCATCTGATCCCACCACTGTAACCCCACTACTACTCACACCTTCCCTTCCCTCCATACTTAAAACCCAAAAAAAAAAAAAAAAGCAAAGTTTATTTTTTTTCTTGAAAAATTCAACTCTTTGTCAAAAACCCATTTACTTGCTTAATCTCAGGAGCTCAGAAATAAATAAATTAAGGAAAAATGATAAAAAAAAAAAAAAAAGACCAGAAAATTTTCAGACTTGAAACTCAGAACTCGGAAAAGAGAAAAGAGAAAAGAGAAAAAGAGAAAAACCCAAAAAAAAAAAAAAAAATTTGGAGCTTGGAGCTTTGGTTGATATGGCTTTGTGAAGCTTCTTCTTCTTCTCTTCTCAAGTGTTGAAAAGAGCAAACAAGCTACAAAGAGAAGGAAAAAAAAAAAAAAAGGTTTTTTTAAGGATGTTTTTACTGAGAAAGCTTTGTGCCTTCAGAGAAGATTAGCTGAAAAAAAAAAAAAGAGAGAGAGAGAGAATAAAAAAAATGGAGCTTGGGGAAGATGATGATGGCTAGAAAATTTTTTTTTTCGTTGAGAAGAAAATTTTTCTTTTTAAAAAAATTAAAAAAAAAAAAAGGAAAGGTTCAAAGAACGAAATGAGATTATGAAAAGGAAGGATTGTTTTTTTTTTTTTTTTTTTCTCTGGGCTCTCTGTAATTTTTTTTTTTTTATTTGTTGTTTTGAATGGAAAATGGTTAGATAATAATAAGAAACCTTGTTTTTGTTGTTCAGCTAATTGGGTTCCTAACTCCCTTAAGACAATCAGAATTTAGATTAAAAAATTAAATCAAGAAAAAAAATATAAAAAGAAGAATAGATGGAAAAATATATAAAATATATATATTGAATGATGGGCATTAATGAATATTGTTGTCGTGATTAAATATTTTATTTTTTATAGAAATATTTAATATTTTATGTTTAAAAATATGGAAATTTGGGTTTTGGTTGGAATCTGGTGACTTGTGAGAAATAATAAATAAAGTAAAATTGGAAGTGGGTGGGGATTTTCTTATTCTTCTTTAATTTTATATACTTTTTGCTTGAAAAATGGGCAAAAGCGAAATAATGGTAATTATTATTCTTAATATTTATATTTTTTAAGGTAATATTTTTATATTTTTTAGGTGAATGGAAAAGTAAAATTAGGTTGCCAAGGCAAGAAGAAATTGTCTAGAAAAGGGAAAAAGATGGGGTGGCCTAAGGCAAGCATCACCTTTTTGGATTATGGCAAACATAATCTGGCACAAGCAAGATAATAATAAATACCATCAGCAAATCATGAAAAGGCCAAGTGAAAAATCCCAAATTTCATCTTCATTATTTTGCTTTATTCTCTCCTTTAGTTTTTATGCAATATGTACTACTCTTATAAATTCTGGTTGTCCAATGAAGAAAGCCAAAGGAGTTTTGAAGTGTCTGAGAGAGAGAAAGTGATAAACATAAGTAAATCGTGATGCAGTTACAGATATAATCTTTCGATAATTTTACGTTTAAGAAAATGAATATTAAAATCTCCCACCTCATACGAAGGAAAACGTAAATATCATTGTTGAAACATGGTAAAAGAAATATAATATAATATATCATATAGTATTGTAATTCATATCTTGATAATATGCATACACACAAACTATTAATTAATTGTTGTTTCAAATACATATTTAATTAATATTTGCTAATATGGATGATAATGCTAATCCTTGAATGTTACTCCTTCCCTTTTCTTTTCAATGATCTGCTCCCTAAAATATTAAAAGCATATGGGTGCCACTTGTTTGGTAAAGTGTGTAGGTAAACTGGATAAATATATATATATATATTATAAGTGTCTAACATTATAAATTAAAGTGTCCATACTTTGTATAACCCTAGTAGGAATAACTCAACTTGAATTAGTGAAATATAATTTTGAATAAAAGTTCGAATGTTAACTCATAAGACTAGTGAGTTTGGAGAATCTAGATTAATTTTATCATTAAATAATTAGATGATTGATGATTCATAACAATACAAAATTACCTCCATGTGAATACTCACATGACCATTTTATTTAAAGTGAGGTTAAACTTATTAAATCTTGACTCAAATTTCAGCTTTCCCTCCATAAGAAAGACGAAGAAGTAGGGTTTAAACTTTGAATCATGTTCATCAATTGGAAGAAGGTTTATTAATATTAATTAAAACAATTAAAAAGAAGTTTTGGGGGAGTGACTTGAAGTAGAAGCATAGAAAATATAAAATAAATTTTTTGGTTAAGCAGGCTTTCTCACAAATAAGCTTCCAACTCATAGAGGGCCAAATGGATTATGCAATTATTCTTGTGAATGCTTTGCATGTGATTTTGGAGGCTGCACATGATGTTGGAACCTTTAAACAAATTATCAGTGTTCTTATCTTTTCAAGATAAAGTGTTTTATTTTAAACATAATGGAATCAGGCACTTTTTTAATCATTAAAATGAGGTTAACTAGTTTTTTATTTTTGCTTTTTGTTTCTTAAAAGTTTTTGGCTCTCATCTTACAAACTTCGTAACTTGTTCTAAATTTGGCTTTTTTTCATGATTGCTGTATATATTTCTTGCGTTTCGCAAATATTAAAAAAAATATAAAAATAATTAACCCCTTAAACTTCAAAATAATTGTAATTATTCCCCATTTGAAATCGAGGTTAAATTACGATTTCTTGTATGTGACTCACACATAACTCATTATTGAATTCGGTCCAAGTCTTTTTACTCGAATTAAACACCATATAAACAAAACTCGTTTCATTGCATGATGAATTTAAGGGTACTGACCTCTACAAGCGAAGTAGTTTTGCTCAATGAAGTTCAATTCAAGGGAGAAAAAAAAAAAAAAAAAAAAAAACTTGGACCACCCTTAATAACGGGCCTTGTGTGAGTCACATGCAATGAAACACTAAAAAAACTTAACCCCGTCTCTAATTAGAAGTTAATTATAACGGATTTTGAAATTTGAGGGGTCAATTTTAAAAATTTTTTAGTTCAATCACTAAATTACCAAATGTGAGAAGTGGACATGCATGCAAATACGCCTCTAAATTTGGACAAGACCTAAAGCATATTATTGGTACATTCTAGCCTCTTTTAACTGCCCCCCAAATTCCCTGTTTGCTGCAAATTTTGTATCAGTAATTGTTGGGTTATTTTTTTTTTAATTAAAAGCTCAATTTTAATTTGAAATCTTTTTTTTTAAATATGTCTAAATTTAATTGTTTTGAAAATGGTAGGCGAATTGGAAGGGGAGTGATCACATTTCAAAGTAGAAAATAGATTTAACTTTGGTAAGGGACCACCACAGCGCAAGCATTGACTAAGCAAATGCAATTAAATACAATTACATTGTTCACAAGACTAAAGGCATCTTACATAAATATTGGTTTAAATATGTCACCAAAAAACAAGAAAAATTATTAAGAAATTTGGGTTAGATAAGAACAACCCAAATATACAATAATTATTCCATTTTATAAATATGGTGGCTAGTTCGATGTACATTAGCTTCCACAACTTTCTTCTTTTCAAAAATTTTTTAATAATAGTAATAATTGAATAATGTAATATTGGCCTGCAAATAGGGTTTCGTCCTCATTTTTTTAATTGATAATGACCTAATTTTAAGTTGTTACATTGTAATTCAAGGAAAGCGAAAGTTTTTTTCTTTTTTTCTTTTTTTAAAGACTAGTGCGACCAATAAATGTTATAAGCAATATTTTTATAAACAATAGGAGAGGAAAACAATTCAGTTTTGATAAATGAAAACAATACACTTTGCAGATAATAAGAAATCAACACTTGAATTATGTAAGTGGTGCTCATTGCACGTCCAAATCAAAAGAAATAAAAAGACTATGAATTTCAAGGAGAATGGGATTTTATATGTATATGGTACTACTTGTATTTTTTTTATGTAAATAAATGAATATATATACGTGTATATATATGTATACACACTTTCTGAGGAGTGTCTCATGAGGTCTCAAGAGGATGAATGACCGTCCTATAAAAATAAAGTGACGATTGCCAAGCAAAAGAGAGAGAAGAAAAGAAAAGTGTATAAAGTTGAAGTTAATTTCTTCAAACCAATAGGAAAAAATAAAAAATGGAAAGAGAAGTTTATTTGTTCTAACAAAGCAAACAATGATTGGGAATGTACTCTAACGGTAAATACACCTTTAATTACATTTCACTTTTGGAATTTTTCAGTCAAGATGAATTGGAATATTACTCAAATGGGTTATTCAGATTGGAGATTGATTCTTTTCATATAGGGACTAATATCATAAGGGCCCAAAAAAATTTTTTTTCAGATTGTTCCCTTTTCTTGGTTCATTTACTTTCATTGGTTCCATATTTTCCTCTCTCCATTCCAAAGACTTATAAAATAACGGCCAGATTTTTTTTAATGAAATTTGATAAATTATTTGTTCTTGTTTTTTTTTTTTTTTTTTTTAGAAATTTACCTTCAAAATCCAATCAAGTATTGCATAGTGTTCCAAAGCGCCAAGACTATTAAAATTTAGATGAAAACACTCTCACATCCATAATACGTTATGTTTCATCATCATCTAAACTTCAATCTGGACTTTCTTCATAAACAAGCCCATATGATGTGTAGGCAGGATAGCGTAATCATCCAAATTTTAGTAGATTGTATACATTTGCAATTTCTCAACAAAACTTTAGCAAATAATTTATCGAAATTAAAATTAACGAGATAACTTGCTAACTCCCAAAAATTCTCGTACAATGTTCTTCTAAAAACTTTTGAACCCAAATGCAGAAGATTTTTTTTTTTTTAATTTTTTTAAGCACCCAGATGGAGAAGAATTTAGGCTTCCAAGTCCATTGCCTTCTTAAGACCTATTTGATAGAGCTTCTTGGAAGTTGTTTTTTGCTTCCTATAGGTCCAAAAACTATTTTTGACAATATTTGGATAATACATTAGACGAGCTTCAAGTTTATAAAAGAACTTCTTGTTGAAGCTAGAAGAAATATTACTTCCGATAAAAACTCTTCTTAATAGACTTTAATAATAAACTTTGTTTTAATATTTTTATTACTTAAAAATCATTTCAATCTTATAAATTCTTTGGCATTATTTCACTTTTTAATACGAAAAAACTACAACTATTTTGTTTGTTTGTTTTTTTTTTGGTTGCTAAATACAATGACTAAAAATGCAAATAAAAACTCTGTTGAACGGCCCTTAATTACTTAGGGTTCGTTTGGTAAATGAGTTGAGTTAAAAAATTTTAAGTTTAAGTTGAAAATTTTTGTTGAATTTTCAGAAAAGACAAAAACTTTTTTAGAAAACAATAAAAATTGAAATAAAAAGTATATTTTAGTTTGAGATGAATCAAATCACCAAACACACCATTAAACCCCAATGACATTTTCCATCACCAATTTTTATTTTTATTTTTTATTTTTTTGTCTTCTTTTTGCTGGAAAAATCCAACTCGAAAGTTGTCATGCACTCTGTTTTGGAACGTAATAATAAAGTTATAATTGGCACAAGAGGCTGTGGGACTAGAAGAGTCACATCACAATCAGAAAACTAGAGAGCTTTGGTCAATCTCTCAAGGCCATAAACATGTGCAAATGTCACCCCCAAGTCAAACATCTATTCAGCAGAATCACAGCAGAGACTTCTGCCAAGAAATTTGGCCAAGTCCCATATCAAGTTTCTTTTTTTTTTTTTTTAATAAACTAAACACAAGTCCGTATCCTTTTTGGGCATTCAAAAAAAAAAAAATGACAGACAACTTTTTTTTTTTTTTTTTTTTCAGCTGGGGAAGTTCTCATTTCTCGCTGGTACATGAATTTCACAAAACCTAAGAAAATGACAAATCAGGGACAGAGATATTTCCCCGTTAGATTCTGCAAAATTAAAGTACAAAGAAAAGGACTTGGAAGTTGGCAGGAAAGATTCCTATTGAAACTGGTCGTTTTTTTGTTGTCTACTTTGGTCAAAAAAAGACCAACTAAATCTGATATTATCTTATCTGAACCAAGTGGGGGGAGGCTATCTCTGGGTGTCCCCCAGGTTTTGAACACCACCTAAGAATACAAAAATACTTGTTTGTCTAAACTTTTTTAAATCTCCGGTTTGCAAACTACACATATAAAAAGCACTTTTTCCCGAACCGCAATTTCATATTTCAGAACTTTTTACTTTATCGGTCATACATATGTTAGATCTAATCAAAATTACATAATAATACAAAATTAATGAAATCTATACATATTTGATAATTTAAAACAGAATGCAATATATAAAGTATTTTTTCATATCTTATAGTAGAATTATCATTTATAAAGTCTTTCTTGAAAAGGTCCAAAGACCATGTATTCTTATTGGGAAAATAGTTTTGTGTTTGTAGAATTGTAGTAATGGATTAACTTTTGGCAAAAACAAATATGACTATATTATGTCTTGATATAAAGCAAGTGAGAAATTTCAGGTCCGTTTGGTGAATGAGTTTGAGTTGGAAATTTTAAGTTTCAATAGTAATTTTTGTTGAATTTTCAGAAAAGACAAAAAAAAATTTTCAGAAAAGATAAAAAACTTTTTTAGAAAAAGATAAAAATTGATATGGAAATTTTGAGTTTGAACTCAAATCCCAAACAAGGCCTTCCTTTAGATTTGCAATTAAATGGACCACTTTTTTTGGGCATTCCAAAATGAATTGTAATCTGTTCGAAAGAAGAGCCCATATCCTTCAAATGGGCCTCATCTTTTTTTTAAGACCAAATTGATCTTTTTACTATAAATTTGGGGCCCATTGAAACTGAACACATTTGTCCTAAGCCTGCTTTGTCAGAGCCTCTCAAAGTCGCAACTATTATTCATGGTTCCACGTCTAGTTTTAGGCTCAGCCCAAGAACCAACAACAGGAAGTTGGATTTTCTGAGCATTGATTAGTAAAATGTATGACTGCTATTTTTTTTTTTTTTTTTTTTTGGATGAGGTCTTAAGTTTCAATTAATATTTTTATAGATAATAATAAATCGATCGCTATATGAGCAATCCACTTCTTTTTGAGTACGCATATGTCCCAAATAGATATATAATTTAACTGAATTATCTGGATACATTACTTTCTATATATATCAATAAAGTCACTAACAATCAATATTATGACCAAAAATTTCTCCCCAATAATCAGGCACTCAAAGGGTACTTCAATTTCTTATATTATTGTTTGTGCCATAATCTTGGGACTCATAAGCATGGTCCCTTTGGTACATAAACGACCATATAGATAATATATATATATATATAAAGAGGATATTAAAAAAAAATGATGTTTCTTAAAATAGTGACATAATGTTTCCCATTACTAGATATCTTGTTCCTCTTGGCTTTATCTCTTTGTATGGTATGTGCGTATCTGATATCTGAATTAAGGGGTCAACCTTGTCTAATGCTCTTTGGTTTTGGCACAACAAGTTAACAACTGCCCTCCAAGCCTGGCTTAGCTTGTCCAAATCAATAAAGTGGACATGGAAAAGATTTTTTTATTATCATTATCATCTTCATTATTGATACTGTTATTGTTATTATATTATTGTTAGTATGATTATTATTATTTTGAGTATAGTTTTGAATTATTTGACTTCACATTAATTGGGGTGGTTGTTAATGCTTGGCTGCCGGCAAAGCTTGTAGTTAGATGAAGCCGCAAAGTTAAGTGGTCTATTCAAAAAAGTCTAATATGTGTGTGTGTGTGTGTGTGTGTATATATAACCACTATATTTAATAATTTTGGTGGAGCTAATGGTGGTTTGTTGGTTGTTTTAGAATTGCAACAAATAGCAGAAGTATATGAGACGTCTCCACTTGGAATTGTGGGCAATAAAATCTCAAGAAAAATCT
>JAFMPE010173485.1:0-18563 GCA_024759925.1 Ficus religiosa
ATATATATATATATATATTTGTGCCATCAAAACCTATGTATAAGTTGTAAAGAAATAAAGCATACCCGCATAGATTTATGCTCATGTTGGCTGAGCAATAAGGATTTTGAGAACTTGCTTTCCCCATATAGCCCGTTTGGCAAGATCAATTTATTGGTGGAGCATTTTGAAGGAAAGTTGGAGGAATAGTTGACATTATTTTTTTTTGTAGGCGAAATTATTGGTATCAACCTATTTTTTGGTATAATAGCCTGTGCTCTACTAAGGGAAGAGTGAGGGATTTTGGGCTGCATGGTATAATTAAGGGCAAAAGAGAAAAAAAAAAAAGTGAACTCGAAAACAAATGCTTCGAGAACTTCAATATTTATAGCGGAGAGAGAGAGAGAGAGAGAGAGAAGTTCCATTAGTTCTTTGACAAGTATATCATGGCAACGTTTATTTTCTTGAGGTATTATTCAAGTCTACTTGTCTTGTAGCGTTACATTTCTTCCATACATATGTTATATCTTTAGTTGAAGTGTGAATTGAAAATAAATTGTGATTTTTTAAGTAGTGTAAAAAGCTAAAATATGTTTGGATTCTGATAGGTAATATGGATTTAATTGTTTTATTTTTTTCATCATTGTGAGCATTTAGCCAAAAAAAAAAAAAAATCATCTCATTTTCAGTTGAACTAAAAAAGTTAAAGACTTTTGAAATTTTAATTTTATGTAGTAGAAGCTTTTGAAAACCAATCTCAAAAAGAGGTTGGAGGATCAGGCAATATAAGCCTAATTCTCTGTCTTTTTGACTTGCTGGCGGTGTAAAGTCTTGTTAGTGTTCATTTGTTTCGTAGGTTCAATTTTTGTTCATTTTGAGATGATGACTTTGTTCTGAAATGAAAACTCATTTTTGTTTGGTTTTGAAATGTTGTTTTGATTCGTAATTAAACTGTCTTTGAAAAGGAAATAATTTATAAATTGATGTTCTGATAGAGGTTGAATGCAATCATCGAAATTTTTTTTTGGACAATATATCTATAAAATGTTAGCATATTTGATAGGGTATAAGAATCTAGATTTGTTCTTCTCGTAATTATGAATAGTTGAAAAAAGAATCGTATTAATTATTGATAAGACAAAAAAATTATGATATTTTAATAGGGGAAAATTAGACTGGTTGGCTTTTTTAACTTTTTTTTTTATTTAGAAAAATTACCGTTTGTCATTTTTTAGGTTTGGTCAATTAGTGATTAACAATAAAAATTGGTGATTGACTAATAGTCAATTAGTGATTGATTATGAAATTTAATAATTTACATTATGGTTAATCAGTGATTGACAGTCAATCATTGATTGACTATTTTGGTCAATCATTGATTGACCATTTAAGAAAATTAATCAACCATTTTAGAAAAAAAAAAAAAAAAAAAAAAAAAAAGGGGGCGTTTTAACTAATATTTAAAAACTTTGACCATTTATTAAAAAAACTTCTTAAAAAAAGATTATTTAGTTATAAATCCCTTTTCATAGTTATTAGATACTTTTAAAACGACTAGTTGAAGCTACAAGCTCCGCACTTGGGAGATTATACATGGAATAATGTCAGTTGTTTTCAAATCTAATGTTTTATTCAATATTTATTTTTCTTATGTTGGGTTTATTTTGTAATTAAGGGCAACAGAGAATAAACTTCCATTTTTCTGGCAACAGAGATTTTTTTCCATTCTTTAATAAGTCTTGTACTTGCTAATAAAGATATTGTTCTTCTATGGTTTAAGTTACTTGCCTTATCCTAATAATTAGTTTCCCTTATTGGACGATGTGATTTAAGATGCTGGCGGCTTTGCGGACTTCACTATGGTTCCATATGGAAGTTTTTTCTTTGAAAATTAATTGCATATGCCTAGCTAGTATAGCGGATTTAATATAAATTCTATCCGTTAATTTTTCTATTTCATTAATTATCCCTTCGTTATTTATTTATTTATCATATCATCTAAATTTCATAATCTAACTACATACATAAAAAACGAAACACTTAAAAAAATGTAATAATTAAATAAGGTGTTATAATTTAATTGAAAGGATAAACAATGATTAAAAAAAATTAGAACAACAGACTTAACGCTTACTTTCTTATATCCTCGTTATCTTACTGGAATCAATAATGTTAGTATAATTTATTTTAATTTTATCATTTAAAGACAAACAACCGAATTTGGATGAATACTTCATTACCCACCGTCTCCCCCCCCCCCCCCCCCCCAAAAAAAAAAAAAAAAAGAATCGTTTTCACATTTTATGCTCTCCTTAAATTTCGGAATCCTAAATGTTAGAATGATTAAAAGCTATACATATGTAATGACAGAAGTCATCAATTAGTAATGCCAGTAGCATTAAAGATAACTACAGTATCCTAATTAAATTGCTATCATAAAGCAATCTCGTCCCATATGCACTGCGCGTTCATCTCAATATTATTAATTTGAAAGAAAATTTTAAGCATTCAAAGTCTCAAAAAAAAATAATAATCTCATTGGGCAAAAATAGTCTTAACTGACAGGATTTGACATGAGAAAATTAAGTCGAAATTACGCTTCTAAAAATCAGTCCTATAATAAACCTTATCATTACTAATTGAGGTGCAATGTGAACACTACAAAAAATTCAATGGAGATTTGCACCTTCTAAATTCTTCATAATTTATTTTTGTTTACTTTAGCCGAGAATGATGAAAACGATTGGGACAAATTTATTTGGAAAAAAAAAAAAAAAACGACAGAAACAATACAAAGAAGAGAGGATGGAATTAAGACTCGTAGAAAAGACAACAAATGAAGATAATCTTTTGGTCATTCTCGAAACCATCGACCTCGTTGTGAGCGAACAATCTAAAAACAACACAATTATTGTTCAACAAAGGATTAAAAAAAATGAAACAACATTAATTAAAACCCAAACAAACAAACAAACAAACAAACAAAAGAAAAACGATAACAACCGGAAATGAGATAGAGGAACTTAAGAAAAAATTAAAAATGGTGACTTAAGAAACAACTAAAAATGGAGACAGAAAACAAACAAACCAAAAAAAAGAAAGGAAAGAAAATCAACAACAATTTGAGAAGAGGACAATATATTTACTGAAATAGATGTGAAGACAGAAAACAAGAATCACAAGTCACAACTAATAAAAACGACATAAATTATAAAAAAGAAGACAAAATGAAAACGTGTGGTAAAGACAAATAAAGCTAATCCTCTTGGCGATTCTCACAAGAACCACTTATGTTCTCCTGGTTGTTGTTGCGTAGGGAACGCGGAGAGAGATCAAAATTGAGGATTAGAGGAGATGGATCCAAGGTTATAATACATATATATAAATATATATAATATATATGTTGTGTAAACAATGCAAATCCATATCTACATAAAAGAACTACATGCACCACCGGATAATTGGAATACAAAAAAAGAAAAAAAAAACAGATAATAACTTAGATTCGAGATTTTGGTCATGAGTTCTGTGAAATATTTATATTTAAATTTAGATTTTAGGTTAGTAATTGTGATTTCTTTTTTAGTTGTCGTATTAGGGTTGTTTCCTGCAGATAGGTTTATTATAGTTATAAAACTCAGATTAGAAGGTTTAGAGGAATAAAGGTCGGCACAGGTATAATTTTCTTTTCTTTCTTTTCTTTCTTTTTTTTTTTTCAGAAGAAAACCCAACACCATTGCTGTAGAGGTTGTTTCTAAAAATTTGAATAATTTCATTTTTAGGTAACTACAGTGATAACCCCTATATTTTATTGGAAATTAATACAAAGAACACGTTCTTGACCGACATTAATTCACGTCCCCTTGTCTCTAACACTGTTGATTTTTAATAAAATGACTAAAATAGTCAAATAAATGTAAGATATGTAATAATATTTAACCCTTAATTTTTTTTCCCTCCTAAACCAGATATAAAATCTTAGTAGTCCTTTTTGGGGACATCAAATAAAATTGGAACGACCAGAGAGATTACCACGGCCCCTGTGTAACTCTGACACCCACAAATCGGAGGGATAAAATAAAAATATATATATATATATATATTTTCGTGTGGAAGCTCCTAGCAACACAGGCTCCTTTTAGTAGCACCACTGCCATTTCGCATTCCTTCCCTGTGAGAGGCCAGGCACGGCCCCTCTGATGCCCATTTCGCATCGCCATTGACGAGTCTACTCCGCGTTCCTAATGTAAGTCTTAAAATAAATATTCCAACTGCAACTAATATCCATATTATCATATAAATTTCAAGTGACATAAATATGATAAAGTTATGCAGAATAACGCCACACAAAATCCCTGACAATTTTAGTTAGTGTGACATCCGGTACATGAAACTATACTAAGAAATTTTCTTAGTGTCTTGAGAGAGTTTGTTTGGTGAATGAGTTTAGTTTAAGATTTTTAAGTTTGAATAGTAATTTTTAAGAAAAAACAAAAAACTTTTTCAGAAAAGACAAAAAACTTTTTCAGAAAAAGACAAAAATCATGATGAAAAAAGTACAATTTGGTTTAAAATAAACCTGTAACCAAACAAAGCCAAATAAAATGTTATACTCCATTAATTCAATCTTTGAGAATAATGGAGCTTTCAAGAGAACCAAATACACCTACATAACAGAAGCTTCAATAATACCCAATACACTAATATAATCGAAGCTCCAATAATTGATTTATAATTCAATTAAATTCAATCAATTAACTATCACTATTTGCATTGGTTGATGCCACTATAGAACCAAAGTTTAATTCTAAGTTGAAGTCTCAGCGAACTTTAATCGAGCCCCATCCATTTATATAGCCAATTAATAATTAGAGGTAGATATCACATCTATTGATCCTCACTAATTATATCTTTATCCATTAGTTCTGCTAATTTTCTAAGCCCGTTTCTAATGCAAATTTCAATGGTAGTGTCTATGTTAAATTTGTCAGAAAATAGTGTGAAAATAACATTTTGATGCATCATCTTACTTTGTACTCAAATTCATTATACTACTTCTATTGGTATATATATTTATCATCACTAATTATTAAGTTTTAAAATTCGTACAATTATAACTTGAAAAGGTTAAGGTACCAATTAAGAGCAATTAAATATCAAAATTTGAAATTTGATATCCATGATGACAAATTATAGTCATTGTCAAATTTAATATCGGAAATAACATTATATTAGAGATCTATTTTTGTATTAAACTGTCAAAATTTGACTTTGACACGTAAATTTAACATTGCATAGGAGATGCTGTAAGCACAAAAAAAGCCTATCCAAGAGAATAATCGTAGTCAAACATGAAAACCACTCTCGGCAGTGATTTTGGATTTTGGAAGGTGGTATATGGAATTTTAATCCTCTTGTTTTGTTTGTGCTATAAATAGAGTCAAGTAGACTTTTTTAGGCTCTTTTGGTCATTTTTTCCACATTAGTAATCATCATCTTTTAATTCCATAAAATTAGTGGATATAAACCTCCTTAATGGCTAAACCAATAGAAATGTTGACTCATTTTGTCCTTGTTTCTCCCCAATTCGTTGCACATTGTCAAATTAATTCACCTTCAAATTACCTATATTTCCTTGCATTGACGAAAACCACTGTCAACAAGTCTCACGGATAGATCAAGGTTGGAACAACCACCCTTAAATCCCTCAAGGAGTTACGGTGCCAAACAATCTCCTTTTCAACATTTGAAGCAATCACATATTCCGCTTTCATAGTAGAGTCAGCAACGTAAGATTACGTAATGTTTCTCCAATTCCTAAACCGACTTCTACTATCCAATCCGTACTCACCATATGTCTCCAAAAAGAATTGAACAAAATTTTCCTCATGTAATATCAGTCAATTAGAGGTGTTTTTGAAGAAGATGTTAATTTGTAGATATCTAATTGTCAATCTCTTTATGTTTAACCGGCCGCACCCGTTTGTCGCGTCTATAGATCTATACAAAGGAATTCCAGTCGACAAATGAAAAAAAAAAAAAAAAAACACCGTGACACCCACTTTACTAATAGTACTCCACACACACACACACACAGAGACAAATATATAAGTGTGCATGTGTAAATTTTCTTGGCTTTTAAAATTTCAAATATAGCTAGATTCATGTAAGATAATTTGTCGTCTTACCTTAAGTCTAAAACGTATCTTGAGGGAATGCATGGAATAAAAGCATGTACAATTAATCAGAAGAGCCCTTCTTTGATTCTACAAATTAATCCTATTCAACATCATTCTTATTACAATCATAGAATTGATTTATCTTTATTAAAGTTCCTGAAGGCCTTGTGATTGATTTATCATGTAGGAAAAACTGTGTTACTCCTTTATGTGTGTTTTAAAAAAAAAAAAAATACATTTCCTATGCAAGATTCCACCCATGCACACAAAATCAAAATACCGACCTACATAACCAGTTGTGTTCCGTCAACACGATACCGCTAGATTTGTACTATACCTGTGACAATCTCCTACGAGACAATCTTGTCTAACTAAGTCAATTGAACTGTCATAAAAGTAGAGGATTTTGTGCTAAAGCTTAGCAAGTAAAAGATGATCCGTTGACTATTGACATACTACTCGAATGTTGAATTTGATATGTCGAATTCATACCCTACGATTGAATTAAATCGACAAAACATTACGCCAAGTTATACTCTTGAAATCTCTGAATGATAGTTCTGCAAGGGTAAATAATTCTAACATGCCGATAAAGATTGCATGAGAACATTCTTTATATTCTTCAGAAAAATTACTAATTTAAATTTTTTTTTGGTTTAATATGTTTACTATAATAATAATAATCTCTATTTTGTTTAATGTGAAGAGAGGAAGCAACTGGTATCAATACAAAATTAAGCATCAGAAGTAGGTTAGCACCCCAAATCTCAACTCATTCCATACCAAGCTCCTAACTCAATTTATTACAATAAAAGCAAAACATTACAAAAGTTTGGAGGAGGCGTAACAAATATATTACAATCCCAATGGGAAATTCCACCCAAACTAAACACCACATGACTAGTAGAAACTGAGGCTTAAAGATTAAGTCGAAACTATAACTTTAAAATAAGTTCCTATGATAATCTCCGAGTGCTTATGAAACCTATAACTATAATATTTGTTATGAGTGTCTTTATGGAGGAAAAAGAAAGCAACCAACAATCTTTCAGTAATAGTACACAAAACTCTCCTCATCCCTCCCTATATACTTTATATATAGATACAGGCACAACGATTAACTTGAACTTATGTTCTACATGAAAGGAAACAAGATAAACTCCAACCCTAGAAGCTTCCAAAGGAATTGAAAAAAATTTGCGCTTGCTTCCTGCATATATAATAAATTAATACTTATAATCATCATCAATAATTCAATTCTAATTAGGGCAATATGTAAATTAACCTACATATTATTACCTTGGCATAATTTGCTTTGTCCAAGTTCCAAGCCTGTTAATAAAAAAAAAAAAAAAAAAAGCAGAAGAAAAGGTTAGAATGAGAGTACTTTTACTTTCAATGTAATCTTAATTTTTTGATATCAACTCATATAGCGATGAGTTATAATTCTTTTTATTGATAGATGTATTTTTTTTAATTTTAAATAGTATAAGACATTTATTAATAAAACAAAAATGACAACTCAAATATTATATTATATTGATTGGTGATTAAAAATTTGAGACTAAAATTAGTGTTTATACGTAACATTACTCTTTTGGTTCTGTTTTGTTTTGCTGGAATTTATGTTTGACAAACCTCAAAAAGTAACCACAAGGAGAGTATTGCGTGAAACGGCAACATCACGTGACGATTGAAAGCCTGCAAGAAAGGGAAAGAACTTTGTTTATAAGTTGTCATTTTCAACATAAGTGAGGACCAGTTGGCATGAAATCTTTTTCAAAAGCGATTGTAAAATGTCCAACCTACTCAAGTAAATTAATAAACAATTTAGTCTAAATTAATAGGATAAAAGGAAAAAAAAAATACAGATGTTTTTAAAAAAATAATATTTAAGCAAATATTTCTATATAAAAGAAGATGGGCAAGCTTTCAAGATGAAAAATTAATTACCTGAGGCAAGTAAATGGAAGCCACCATAGCACCAATATAATTCGCCAATAACAGCCCGGTGCTAATGAATGCAATATTTCTAAGTCCAATCATCGCCGTAAATGTTCGTATGTTGTGCCTGTTAAGTTGTTGAAATGTTGTTTAAATGAAACCGAAGATTCAAGCTAAAAAATGTCTCGAAGTTAGAAAAAAAAAAAGTTATCGAATAACGAATACAACTTACTTCATGTCACCTTCTACGTCCGTGAGATCTTTTATGAGGCTAATGGGCACAAAAAACACTGTAACAAAGGCAGTGATGAACACAGTTGAGGGGCTGCAGAGAAAATTGAAAGCCAAACATGAGATTTCTGGGGAAAAAAATGAATTATGTGTTCATATGGGCTAGCTCAAATATCAATATATAAACTCTCGATGATTGTACCATAAGGTTGAGAATCTTTTGGTATGGTATGGAAAAAATTCCCTATACGTACGATACTGTTTTGAATCGTTAGATCATTATCAGTAATCACTAGTTTTACATATTTTTAATTTTAATATGATTTCGATTATATATAACATTTAGAAACACAAATTATTGATAGGTACTCTTTACAATAGAACTAAAGTTTTTGTCTGTTTCAGTCCTTCAATTTAAAAGTTCTCTAAACCTAATAACTATAACACAGCATATCAAAAATTTATTTGAATGAAAGGAGCAAGAGTAGAAGAAAAAAAATGTTTTTATTAAAATTGATAAACGTACCTCCACCAAAATGGAAGTCCAAGAGAAGTTCTGGCAGCATAAAGTACACCGACATTTTGAATGACACCAGTGATCTGCATATATGTATATATATATAAACATATATCAATACCCTTTTGTTATCCAATTATAAAGCGTCTCTCTGTTTTTCCTCTACATGGAAAACTGCCACAGTTTCTTTCCCCACTTTCTACATGAAGAAATTAGAACAAGTACTCCCTTCCTACTTCTATATGCTAGCACAATACAATATTCATATATGAATACATGTGTATATAAATATATATGTATTTATATATGTGAAAAAGGTTATTTACATCACGTGAGTCTTACTAGCTTGATATGACTCATCATTTTGTGAGGTAAAGAGATTTTATCAGTGTTGTAATAAAGTGTATCTCAGTTAGTGAACATAAGTGCATATTTTATGTACGTAAATTTGTAAGGGGATTTATAAATGTGATTTTTTTTTTTCGTGGGTAGTTTAAAAAGTAAAATAAAAACACTACAGCGCAAAAATTATTGAAATATTAAAAGAAACTAAACTTTTAAGAAATTATTATTTAATAAGACTGCAAGGAAAAAAAAAAATCAGAGGATTGAAAGAATACCAAAGGAATCACAATAATTGTTGCAAGAGAAGACGCCTTGAATCGAAAGGGAGGAGTGGAATAGAAGGTGGCTAGTACAAGACCAAGACAGTAGAGAGAAGTAGTGACGAGATCAGCATTCATCAACCGCAAAATCAACAAGCCAACAACTACATCGAATATCATCAAAAACCATGCTTCCTTTAGTGAAATATCCCCTGCTGGTATAGGTAAATAAGGCTTGTTCACCCTGAAAATATAACACATAAACACTAAGATAAGAAGTTCTTTTGTCAGCAATCCAAATATGCTATTTTGAAATAGAGGCTGTTTATATTATTGTTATTCGAATGCATTATCATGAAAAGATGTCGATTAGTGTGTGTGTAGATATTTGCAAAGCATACCTGTCAATATCGATATCGAAAATTTGATTGATGCCATTGTAATAAGCATAGGCAAGAATTATAGCAATATAGCCAGGAAATGCCTTCAGCAGCACATGCCATTTAAAGAACTGTGGGTTCTCAACTAACACTCTTGCAAACAGACAACTGTCCAAGACAGAAATAAACATGTATAAATGGATAATATTAATTATATGCAACTGTGTTTGAAAGGAAAACAATAAAATATTAACATAATTTCTTATATTGAAAACTTGTGTTTCTTTCTTTCTTTAAATAACTAGTTGACGAGTATGTACGGACAAACAAAATAAAGCAAAACAAAAAACAAAAATGCCACGTGATGATTGCTAGACCCACCACATCAAGTGGCAGTCCAAGAGCAAGGACAAAAAACTCTGTTCATCAGTGTATTCGTCCTTTTAAAGGATAATATATAGATGTTATTAAGATCTCGTTTGACGTTCAAGTTCAAATTGTACTTTTTCATATCAGTTTTTATCTTTTGTGAAAAAATTTTTGTCTTTTCCTCAAAAAGTTTTTGTCTTTTTTGAAAAGATAAAAAAAATTTCAATTTAAACTGTACTTTTTCAACTCAAACTCATTCACCAACCGAACCCTTAAAAGTTTACTTACATGTTGGACAAAATTGCTTGATGAAGTGCATAGGGCCTTGCGAATTTGTAGCATCCAACAGCAAAACGTGAAACGTTGTGAAGGACAGAGTCGAGACTAGCTGAGTTAACCGGAGCTTTGGCAAGTACTGGATGATCAGAATCTGCAGAGTCAACTTGAGCGGCCTGAATGTGAAATGTATATATTATATTAATTTCACAGAAGACTAGTTGAACCAACTAGACCATTTATTTCCGACGTATATTTCAAGTTACCATGCTATATTTATTATTAAAAAGGGTGTGAACATAAACATTTTCGAGAATTTTTGTTCGGATGTACAATGTTGTTATGTTAGATTGACTGTTAATTTGTCATCATTATTAAGTCTTGAAATTTGAAAAAATAAAGTTTTTATATTTAAATATATTATATAATGTCAAAAATGTAATGATTATGTGAATAGTGAAGACACCAACTAATAGTAATTAAATATTAAATTTAATAACATTCACTATCAAGTTTAACTATTATCAAATTTATTATAAAAATAGCACTCTGTTTTAGAGAAAAATTTTCACCCAAATATCAAAATTTGACTCTGGCACTTATTTAACACTCTGTTAGAGATGTTCTAACTATGAAATGTTTGACGAATGAAAAATACTGAATTGGGAAGAAAGCCCCAGACTCAATAGCATCGCAAAAAGGACGAAGACCTCAACCCTCTGTCCGTGATCTTAGCCGCCTTCTTGATCATGAAGTCAACGGAGAAAGAAGAGGGAAAAATCTCAAGAAGCTTGTGGTTAACTTTACACTAATTAATTTTAACAGACATGGTCAAAAATCTGAAGACTATTAACGAGTTGGGCATAAATTGAAGTGGAGAGCTTAAGTTCCCAACAACCATAACTTTGAATCATCCCCATCACTAAAAAATGATAGCTAAAAATAGATAGCGTGATATATATATATATATATATATATTTGCCATAAAAACCTTAGTCGCGACGAAAAAAAAAAAGAATTATACCTGGACAGAATTACGCTTATGTTGGCCAACCAACAAGGGTTTAGAGGACAAGCTCTCTCCATAGAGCACCGATGGCAGGTTCAATTTATTGGTGGCCGAGCATTTTGAAGGAAAGTTGGAGGAAAATTGAAAATTATTTTTTGTTGTGTAGGAAATTATTGGTATAAACCTATTCTCATGAGAGGAGGCCTTGCAAGATCTACGGATTACGGCTGGTAATCTAAGGGAAGAAAAAGAGAGAGAGAGTTCCATGTTCTATGAAATGAAACAAACAGGAAAGCCAAAAAGTTTACTTGTAAAAAAAATGCTTCAAGAGCATCGAAATTTATAGGAGCAAATTGTAAGAGAGAAAAATATTTCATCACTATGTACACTCTGACAAGTCTACTTGTTTAATTTCTTGCAGTCTTCGTCAAGTCTACTTGTCTTGTAGTATCGCATTTTTTGTTTTTTGCACTAATGGGCTACAGCACTACATATATGATCCGGTCCTTAATGGCGGCTTGCGGAATTTTCTTTACTTTCGATAAAAAAAATTTCCAAGTCTTTCTTTGGAAAAGATGACTACAACAATATCCATCAAGATCAAGAATTTCAGGAAGCTGCTCCTATACGGCACTCTCATACACAATTTATATCGTGATTTATGTTATGTTATATTAATAAAATAATTTAAATATATTATTATTATATAAATTTTTATATATAAATCAATTAATTATTATATAAATTTTTAAATAAAAAATTACAAACACGCCATAAGATATGTGGTATCACATACAACAAATTTTCATATTACAGTGTAGTGCAGATAAACTAATTATATGTCTTTTTGACTTCTTGTTGTAAAAATCTTCTTAAAGTCTGTCCCTTGAGTATAAGGGCAAACAATATTCAAGGTGGAATCATTACATATTGGGGTCCACAACTTTGAACACTTGTTAAAATTATCTGCTTGAGAATTGCAATTTGGTCATGTCACCACCAAACTACTGTTGTCGTTGTTGTTTTTTTTTCTTTTTTTTCTTTTTTTTCCCCTCTATTGAGAATTATTCTTCCGTCTTATTTTAACAAGAATATCTGAAATACCACTTACCCCCTTGTTTTTCTCTCAATATTCTTTATTATTTTTATCGAATCTGTCTCTTTGTCAAGATCGATCCTTATTAAAGTGCTTTGTTTAGAAAAGTAATATTTAGAGATATCAATTTCAATTTTAGTTTTTGAATTTTAACATACATAATGGTGAGTTATTATTTATTACACTAGATATAATCTTTTGGTTTCAATGATTTATCAATTAAAAAGATGGTAACTCACCTATCATATAAATTGATATTAAAAAATGCTGATTAAAATTGATGTTTCTAGTATTTTTCTAATTAGAATAACATTTATTCCCTCCGTGTTCACATTCTTTTGAGACTTTTATTTGGAATAGTTATCACAAAAACAGTTCCTAAATCATTTTATTTAATATTTAACACCTTGCTATTTTTAGTTCAGTGGCAAAATGAAGGAGCTTTCATTCCTATCGAATCTAGGGAGCAACACACACAAATTAACGAGAACCCTATCTGATTAATTAGGGTTAGAGACGCTTAAGAGATTTTGAATCCCAACGTCAATTAACAAGAGGAACTAGTTAGATTATTATGCAATAAAGCTCAGAAAGAAATCGAAATAGTGAATTTAGGGTGTTAAAATAAATTGATGGAACTCAATAATCTGTCAAAAGTTTTGTTGACCCATAAAAGATAAATGTCGACCCTCTTCATGTTTGAAGGTGGAAAGTTTTTAAGTTGCACAAACGAAACCAGTTTAGTTACGTCTTTTTTTTTTTTGGTGGCTGAAAGAAAAGGGTTATAGGGTATAGAGGTTGGTATACCCAAATAATCCCGGGAGTAGATGCCTCCCCACATGATATATGGATCACTCACGAAGTGAATTGCTCATGTATCATGACCAACGCAGTGAGGCGAGTAGGACCCAAACATTAACAAGGTGGACGAACGCCCTACCAATTCATCTAAAGAGTGTTGGCTTAGTTACATCTCCCTTAATTTTTGTACGAAATAATCTATTCATTTTGATTGTTTTCGTTTGCATTCTCTATAGATTTTGTTTCGTTCTTTCATTCTTTTTTGTTTTGTTAGTCTTCGTAACTTGCCTATTCTTTTTCTTTCTCTTTTTTATTTTCTTTTTAATTTATTTTGTTATTTTTTTGCTGGGATATTTTCTTTTTATATTTTTTTGTTAATTAAAATGGGGGTTTGGTATTAGGAGTTGCTCTTAAAAGCTGCCCACTTAATTGAAATGTGCTAAGTTTATAAGATATTGGTCTATCTCTTTTCGTTTACGTTAATTAAGGGAAAAAAACAATTTTTTCCTTTTTTTTTTTTTTTTTTTTTTTTGGTGTGGGGGGTGCTAATTACAAAGTTTAAACATTCAAGTTTGGATGCTTATGACCAAACGCATCTTCTGGGTCAAATCATGCTAGTTAAATTTTGTTAAGTTTTTCTGTCAGTTTATTTTCATTTACATTAAAAAATGATTTTTTTTTTCCTTCGTCGTGTGGGGGCTGCCAATATATTCAAAACAATATTGAATTTGGACTTATGCCTGTGGAGGGTTGAATCTACAATCAAAGAACAATTAGGCCAACGACCGAAACAAAAAGACGGACAAGTTATCGACCGGTCGTCGGCATGCCGTCAGTGAATCATAGAAAATGAAATAAAATTCAAGAAAAATATATAAAGATATAGACAACCAATTTTGTAGAGGTTCGCTTGTAATTTCTATGCTACATCTTCTATAGTGCTTTCGGGAGCTTCCACTATATGTAAATGAGCGTTACAATAGTGATTTTGACTAGAAAGGGATAGAAAGAGAAGAGGGATGATGTGATACAAAGAGATTCGGGGAATTTAGTGTGCATTTTGCTGATCAGTACAATGCCTTGGAAGTCCGGAATGGTTAGAAGAAGAGGATCCCTAGGCTTGCAGAGTAAGCCTTGATTTATAGGGACTAACTTGATGCCTTAAGTTGCCTGATTCTCCTAAAATATGCCTAGAATGTTGATGGGCAGTTGTCCTTTTCTGTATTGCTTGACTTTCCAATTCGTGGATGACTAGAAGCTATTAGGAAACTACCTTTTCATGATAGAACTAAGCTTGCTGGTTGATTTCCTTACCTGATATGCAGGATTTAGTTTCCTGATCCTACCCATTAAGTCAACTTTTCTTATTTAGCTCTCCTAACCTGCTAGTCACTCACCAGTCATTCTCATGTTGTTCGGGGGTTGTTCCCGGGTCTTCTAAGTGGCATGTCTCTAAGTCGTCTTGTGCTCTTCAATGACTTATCCATGAACACGTATACGGTGAAAGACGAGGTATGAAATCTAACCTCAACAATGTCATATCATGCTAGTTTCTTGCTCTGCTTGAATTTGCACATTTTATTTTATTTTATTTTATTAATAATGCTTCAATGGAGTTAGGATAATTTAAGGATTCACAAACAATTTTGATTTTCTCGATAATTTTTGTCCGCATTCTTCCTTTAAAAAAAAAAGTAAATAAATAAATAAAGTGATGTGAGTTGTTGTTAGGGCAGGAAAAAAGGTTAAACTTGGTACTCATTAAAAACAAAAATTGTACGGCTGGTAAAAGAATTAAAATCAGGCAATACAGATCCAGAATTTTTAGAGTAACTGAAAATGTGGAGATATTTTATAAAAATATAAGGTCTAATTGTGATGTGTTATTAATATCAGTTTTCACCCTCTTAGTTTATTTAAATATTACATTTTTATACATAAAAAGAGGATATGATTATAATCAAATATTAGTAACATATCTCGATCAGATTGACATATGATGTTGTCTTGTTTCACATCGAACTAAAATTTATCAAAAATAATAAAATAAAACACAACAAGAGTTCATGAAGAAAAGAAGTTCTAACTTTTCTTTCGACAGTCAATCTAGAAAAAAAAAAAAAAAAGACCTTATTAATGAATTTTTGTAGTAAAACCAATTAAAAAAATATATTAAGGGGAAAAAAGTCTATGTTTGTCACCATAAGTGACAAATTAAAAAGTCGTAAATCTGTACCGAGGAAGCCAACTCATAAGGTAAGTGACATGAGTCTCACGGATCAAATAGTCCACTATATATTGGTAGTTGTGGAGGTGTAGAGCATGAGATCCGTTAATTCATTTGAAAAATGGATTTTTTTAATAAGCAAAAACTTTGTTAAAAAGAAAAGGAAAGAGCCTGCGAAACCAGAACAAAAAACAAAGCAAACAAAAAACTAAAAAACTAAACCCAGAAAATAGGGAAATAAGAAAGAAAAAGAATGACCAATATGAAAACATGACGAGTTCTCTTTTTAAAACCTTTTCCGTATTCCAAATTGATACGATGAAATTCTCTTCTTGAGTTTTTTCTTTTTAGGTTCTTCGTTCAATATTTTTTATTTTTCTGAAAAAATTAGGACCTATTTGGGATAAAGTATGGTTTCATTTTTTTTTTTTCCCTATCTTTTTCTTCAATTCACAAAATTATTTTTTACTATTTAAATCTTCAAATGTCTACAATAAACACAAACTTTAAAAGTCTATGTATATATTTATAATTTCAGGTCCAAATGAGTTTAAAAAAAAAATACATAAAATCTTTAAGAATCCAAACCCGAACATATTATTTTTTTTAATTTTTCGAAACAAATTTGTAAAACATCATCTACTTGAGAGCTTTGATTTTCAAAAAAAAAAATAATAATAATAATAATAAAACGTTTGAGTTGCCATCGCGGTCCCACTATTGTCGTATTACCTGACATTTTTTGACCTTTTTTGGGAAGAGTTGACTAAAATGAAAGCATCTTTTTACCGACCCAAGTCGTCGCTTCAATTGAAGTCACTTAAAAAATGCAAAAATCAGGGATATCTGGATATTTGAATTTAATGAAATAACTGTGCCTATTTTTAGGAGGTAATTTGATCCCTCCTTTTTTCACAAATTAATTATAGGAATATTTTTGTCAATACAACATGGGTAGTTTTAATTTTTGTTCAATTTTTTAAATAAGTTGATATTTGAACGTATATTAAAATCATAGCTCTAATTCAGCCATATATGTAAATCATCCCAAAAAAAAAAAAAAAAAAACAAAGAAATACAATTCTCACCTACCAATTTCATTTACCTCTCAAACAAATTAAAATATATATATGTTTTTCAAAAATATGCATAATAAACATATTTTCGATTAAAATTTCTTTTAATAAATACACAAGAACGAAAATTTACTACAATATTTTTAATAGTTATTACTTTTTAAAATAACTAGTTGAAGCTTGGAGAAGTGCGATATTATATATGGAATTATGTTTAATTTAAGCTTTATTTTTCTTACATTGTTTCAATTTTGAAAACAAATTTTTAATAGACAGACATATCTTTCTAAATTTTAAATAGCACAAGGAGTGACATTGGTTCAATTTTGAACACAAATTTTTAATAGACAGACATATCTTTCTAAATTTTAAATAGCACAAGTAGTTAGCCTTTTTTATTTTCTTCCATATTAAAAGAACTTTTTCTTTCTATAAAAAAAAAAAAAAAAAAAAAAACAGAGAGATAGAGAGAGAGAACTTTTTCTTTAGGGATCTAAATAATACATATTAGCACTCGCTGTCTTGTCCAATTTAATTATCTTAATAAAGAAGAAAAAGAATATGTTTGGGGAGATAGCTACACAATAGTTTTCATAGAAAGTGTATTGTGTTTCTAATTTTTAATAATTTTTTATAGCTCAAAACCTGCCATGACTCATTACGTATGAATGAACAACCAGGGGTTGGTGACCAAAAAAATACCTTTAAATAAGTCATTTTTGAATCATTTAAATAAAAGGTCACTTTAATACAATGCTCACAGAGACATACATTACTCCACCCAACAACAAAATTGCTAACTCAAGGTGTAACCAGAGTATTAACTTAAAATTAAAGTGATTTGAAAAAAAATGAAAGGAATATGACAAAGAATAAATTAAGAGAAATAATGAAAAAAAAAAAGTGTTTTTTAAAAAAACCCTTAAAAATAAAATAAGCTGTTGAGTTATTTTTCTTAATTTTAAAATAAATGTGCCCTCAGATAGACATAACATTACAACGTTGATAAATGATATCTCTTATATTTATATCCTTCAAACCTAAAACTGTTAAAAAAACTGAAAAAATGAAGTCAAACTATGGAGAATGGAAAATAAATTTCATAATGTTACTAGGAAGACTCACTCCTTTTTTTTTTTTTTTTCTTTAGTGAATCATGAAGGACCCACTTAGTAGTCGGAGTGCGAGACTTATAAAAGTCTGATAATAATGATGTTGGTTTTTTTTTTTTTTTTTTTTTTTTTGGGTGAAGATGATGATTCTATTTAGTAGTCGTGACTACTGTAATCCTATGGCCAACGCACGAAATGGAAAGGACGAAACGGAGTGCATATTGAGACTTTTAAATACTGTAAAACTCTATGTATATTGTGTGTGTGCGTATGTGGGTGTGTGCGTGCATATATATATATATATATATATATATACCCACGTATGTATAGAGATATAGAAATTAATAAAAGTAATTTTATAACAACTAACTAATCTATTTAAAACAAAGGCAGTTCGTTAGGATTAACTCAACGGATAGGAAAGTGATTTAAATAGGAATTCATAGGTTCGAAATTTGAAACTATTTGATTATTATTTAATAATATATTGAATCTAGCTAGACTAATAATAATGATGATAATAATAAAATATTTGGAGTAAAAATGACAAAAGCCATCTTTTGGTCGTTCTATCAACGTCGTCCTGGGGCTGTGGTGGACGAATGAGGAGAGACTAGATGCATGTACAGGTGGTTGGAGTAGCGGAGTTAGGAGAGAGAGAGAGAGAAAAAAAAAAAAAAAAAAAAAGCACAATATGAAATATATAGAGCATTTTTGTCACTGTAAATGTGGAGATATTTTATAAAAATATAAGGTCTGATT